>JBBPBX010004635.1:8743-33261 GCA_038048925.1 Garcialebias charrua
TAACATATATGGATGTAACTAAGGTTTGGGTTCCTCCGGTCAGTTTAGATGACAGCTTAAAGCTCCACTGACATGATTTTTTAACTTTTCAAAAAATGGCACAACATATATAAATATTAAGATTGACCCCTGACCGTTTTTGCTAAAATAATGTGAAATGAATGAAAATTCCTCTCAAAAATAGTTTAAAATTAGCGCCGTTTTTTTACACGGTAAATTCGGGTTTTTCCGGTCACGTGATTGTAACGTCAGATAAAGAACTTTGCTCCAACCGCACATTGAATACAATGGACAAAAATATAAACGCATCCGTCGAATTTAGCCATGTAAAACTATAGATATTAGCGATTTGGCTTCAGTTCGTGAAGAAGAAGTTATTTTGAGTGATAAACAACAAACAGCAATGTTTCTTTTTGCCGTGTTGCTTGTTTTATTTCAGGAGAGGTTGCACATACATGAAGTGAGCACCAGATGTCAGCAAAGCTACCGTGAACTCTTACAGAGCTCTGTAATGGAGAAATATATAAACGTATCCGTCGAATTCAGCCATTTAAAACTGTAGATATTAGCGATTTGGCTTCAGTTCGTGAAGAAGAAGTTATTTTGAGTGATAAACAACAAACAGCAATGTTTCTTTTTGCCGTGTTGCTTGTTTTTTTCTCAGGAGAGGTTGCACATTCATGAGGTGAGCACCAGATGTCAGCAAAGGGCCCACTTCATGAATGTGAAACCTCCCCTGAAAAAAAAACAAGCAACACGGAAAAAAGAAACATTGCTGTTTGTTGTTTATCACTCAAAATAACTTCTTCTTCACGAACTGAAGCCAAATCGCTAATATCTACAGTTTTAAATGGCTAAATTCGACGGATACGTTTATATATTTCTCCATTACAGAGCTCTGTAAGAGTTCACGATAGCTTTGCTGACATCTGGTGCTCACTTCATGTATGTGCAACCTCTCCTGAAATAAAACAAGCAACACGGCAAAAAGAAACATTGCTGTTTGTTGTTTATCACTCAAAATAACTTCTTCTTCACGAACTGAAGCCAAATCGCTAATATCTATAGTTTTACATGGCTAAATTCGACGGATGCGTTTATATTTTTGTCCATTGTATTCAATGTGCGGTTGGAGCAAAGTTCTTTATCTGACGTTACAATCACGTGACCGGAAAAACCCGAATTTACCGTGTAAAAAAACGGCGCTAATTTTAAACTATTTTTGAGAGGAATTTTCATTCATTTCACATTATTTTAGCAAAAACGGTCAGGGGTCAATCTTAATATTTATATATGTTGTGCCATTTTTTGAAAAGTTAAAAAATCATGTCAGTGGAGCTTTAACAAGTGGCATATGCAATAAGGCTAGTAAAAAAATATATATATACATCAGCAGTAGTGTAGATATAAAAAGTAGTGTAAATGTAAACGGTAGTAATAAATGTAAACAGTAGTATTGAATGAAAACAGTAATAAATGTAAACAGTGAATGTAAACAGTAGTATGACTATAGGCAGTAATGTAATGCAAACATTAGTGCAAATATAAGAAGTAGTGCAAACTGAATGAGCACATGACCGTGAGTTGAGTGAATAACCCGTTTTGATGACACAGAGTCCAGTGTTAAAATCTTTGTGTTGTGTGGTGGTGTGTGAAAGTTTTTTGTGATTAAGGCAGTACAAGTGGGAGGGAGGGCAGAGCAGACAGAGAGTTGGCTGCAGCAGATCAGAGAGATGAGAGGGGGTAGAACTGTTCAGAGATTTAAAAACATACAGAAGGGCTTTAAAATTAATTCAAAAGTGAACTGGGAGCCAGTGAAGAGAGGCCAGAACTGGAGTAATGAGCTCTGTTTTACCTGTACCAGTTAAAAATTGAGCTGCAGCATTTTGGACCAGTTGTAATCGTGTGATGGAGGTCTGACTGATTCTAAACAGAAGAGTATTAACCAGCCTGGATGTTATGAAACATGTATTACTGTCTCAAGATTACTTTTGGACAGTATGGGCTTCTAACTGGACAGTCAACTGAAAAATAACAGGATGTAACAATCATAAGTTTCATGGAAGGATCTGTTTTCACTCCCAGATTAGTGACTGTTTCTCTAACGGGGCTACAGAGGAGAGGTCCATCCGGTGGTTCCTGGTTGTGCCATTAGGAGGAAACAACATGGCTTCTGTCTTCTCATCTGGAAAACTACAAACATTCACTATTCATATCTCTCAGCCACTGCGGACATCAACGTACCACTGGTGTACCTGAACAAAGCTGCACTGAAAGACTGTAGCAAATACGCTTCAAAAAGCTGCATGCGTGCTAAAAAATACAGACAAGCCAGATTTCTAAAAGCTAGAGAGTATTTTAAAAACAGCAGAGATTGCATTCTGAATTTACTCTACAAAGCCACTGAAGTTCAGGCTCTGCTCCAAATTAACGCCGTCCCAGATCAGCTCTCGATATTTATTTACGATCAGGTAGAAGGTCAGTCAGGTGAGGTCATGTTTGAGTTGGAACAAGGTGAAAGCTGACGGGTCAGTCCTCTGCGTGTCCTCTTGATGGTGTACTTGTGTTTCAGGTGCTGGTCTGAGTGGCCGTCAGATGCATCGGACTCAGGGCGTGTTCAACCACACAGAGGACTACGTGCTGTTGCCCGATGAGCGCACCATCAGTCTCTGCTGCTGGGACTCCAGAACGGCTGAGAGGAAGAACCTGCTGTCTTTAGGTCACAACAACATAGTCCGCGCCATCGTCCATTCTCCTACCAACCCCGGCTTCATGACCTGCAGTGATGACTTCAGGGCCCGCTTCTGGTACCGCCGCACCACCACTGACTGAGTCCAGCCTCCACTGAAGCTCTGTCATCAATCTCCCGTTAATCAACAATGTCTTTCACTTGAAATGTGTGCCACGTTGCCCGTGGAAGGTTCTGAAGAACAGCGGATGTGCATTGCAAAACAAAACCTCGAGTTAAAATGCCAACAGTCGTTGCTGTTTCCTCAAATGTTTTTTTTTTCTTTTCACGTGTAGCGAATAAAACCACCGGACTTCAGTTTTGTGCAAGTGAAACTGACAAGTCGTAGAGCTCCATTCAGACATTTATTTCATGTGTTCCACTGAACTAACCCTGTCAGAATTATTTTAGATTTTGTCTTTGTTCCTTTTTGTAATTTGCATTTTTAATAAAGAGTTGGAAGAAAGATGGTGTTGCTGTGAGTTTGATGGTGAAAAGGCCACATTTAGACATCCTAACCACAGCTCTGATGGTGTCTGAGAATCTTTTCAGAATGCAGTTGTTGCTGCAGAAAGTGTGGCAACCTGCAGGAAACGCAGATGAGCACTGACCTCACTTACTCATCAAACACGTAGCCTTAAACAGCGTTCAGAGGAAGAAGGAACAAAACTAAAGAGCTGGACTTTTCTCAGCTGCTGCCAAAGGCAAAACAACAATCATTGTTACAACTACTCCAGTTTAGTAGAGGTAAACCCACACTTTGGCTATAACTAAATTAATCTTAGAGATGCTGAGCTCGGATGTGATGTGGAACGGTTTGTTCTCACAATAATCAAGAAACTGCACATGTCATTTTCAAGGCCCGACTGAAACGGCTCCTTCGGGGATGGTTGAAGAACCGCGCCGCTCAGGGTGGCTGCATGTTCTTTCATTCTGACTTGTTGCTTTTGAAAACTTTTAATTATTTTTTTCTAAATGTAAATGGCTTTTTTCAGATTATTGCCTCTGGTATCAGATGCTGTGCAGCTGGAAGGATTTTTACTGGAAGTTTGCGTTTTAGTTTTGGACATTTCTTATGATGCGTAACCATGGCAACACAGTGTTTTTTAACAACCAGGAGCAGCTGATTAACATCTCAAAAGCTCAAAATACCTCAACTACATCCCTAAATCCCAACGAGTTGAAAAGGAGGTGCCGTGAATGAAATCCTGTCAACCTGGCAGCGGTGCTCGAATACCTGACCGCCGAGATCCTGGAGCTGGTGGGAAACTCGGCTTGTGGCAACGGGAGAACTGGGGTCATCCCCCAGCACCTTCAGCGGTCTGTCAGTGGTGACGAGGAGCTCAGCAAACTGCTGGGAGGAGAGACCATCGATCAGGGAGGAACTCTGCCCAGCATTCAGGCGGTCCTGCAGCCCAGGAGGACAGGACCACCGGATCTGACAGCAAGCTGGATCCGGGTGGACGGGTTGGTACCTGTGGCCATTCAGATTTGCGGCAGATCGATCCAGTTATCAGCATCTCTTGAATGAAACCAGGATGAGCTACGACAACACTTAATTTCCCTTTGGGATGAATAAAATATTTTTGAATTGAACTGATCAGCGCACACGGTGGGCGATATGCATCAGTTTGGCCAGCGCTCAGGTTTTTTTGTTTAAAGTTTGTTTATTGAATTTGTTCATTTTTTAACAAAAGAAACAATACAAGACAATCCCATAAATGATAATGTACAAAATATAAAAAAATGAAAGGTAGCAGAAAGAAGAATAAATCTTATTATATCTGCCCCTTTTTTCCAACAATCAGATTAAACAATAATAATCTTCAACCAACAGTACAAAATGACTAACTCTTTCTAATTTTCTAACTAATACAATACACATTACGCTATTTCATATATTTTTTTAACACATTCGTTTTGATCATTTTCTTAAATGTAAACATTGACTTGGCATTTTTAACTACATTCTCCAAGCCATTCCATAATCTAATTCCCTGGATTGAGGTAGAACGTCCCTTCAAACTAGTTCTGAATTGTGGTTTTACAAACATCTCTGTCCCCTTAAGATTATAACAACTTTGTCTTTTAACAAAATGCATTTGGATATTTAAAGGTAATGCATTATTTTGAGCCCTATACATAACTGATAAAATATTATAGTCTACCAAATCATGGAACTTCAATAACTTCAGTTGATAAAATAATGTACTTGATGGATGACGGTAATGTTTTCTAGTGATAATTCTTACAGCTCTTTTCTGTAATACAAAAATAGGCTTTGTGATTGTTTTACACGCATTCCCCCAAACATCAATACAATAGATTAAGTGTGGAACAATGATTGTGTTATACAACAAATACAGAGCTTTATCATTCAATAGGTCTCTGACTTTGTACAGTACTGCAATCGATTTAGCTATTTTTATTCTTACAGAATTTATGTGTTGTTTCCATGTCAGTTTGTCATCAATGATAACACCCAAAAACTTCACCTCACTCACTCTACAAATCTCAACACCCTCAATTTTGAGTGGAACATCAACAGTTTTCTTTTTATTACTGAATATCATGTAATTAGTTTTTTCTAGATTTAATGATAATTTATTTATTTTAAACCAAGTTTGTATCTTGACAAATTCTGTCTTTATCAATTCCAACATTTGTTCTATATCTTCACCTAAACAGAAAAATGTGGTATCATCAGCAAAAAGTACACATTTAAGGAGTCCTGACACATTTACCAAGTCATTCACATATAAAATAAATAGCTTTGGTCCAAGTACAGAGCCTTGGGGAACTCCACATGTGATATTACAGAGGTCAGATCTTACATCATTTATTTGTACAAATTGTTTCCTATCTTTCAAGTAGCTAGATACCCACTGTAATGCTGGTCCTCTAATACCATATTTGTTCAGTTTTTCAAGGAGAATGGTGTGATCAATAGTATCGAATGCTTTTTTTAAATCAACAAAAATACTGACACAATATTGTTTTTGATCGACAGCAGTAGTTATTTGTTCCATTAATTCCATGAGAGCCATTGATGTAGAGTTTTTTGCTCTAAACCCATACTGACTGTTGCTTAGAATATTTTGTTTATCTATAAATTGATCTAGTCTGTTTACAAATAGTTTTTCAAGAATTTTTGAAAACTGTGGTAACAAGGATATAGGTCTATAATTGTTGAACACACATTTATCACCATTTTTAAAAAGAGGAACGACCTTAGCTACTTTCATATTATCTGGAAATATTCCTGTTGAAAATGATAAATTACATATGTATGGCTCAATAACATGGCTCATTATGTCCTTTACAAACATCATATCCATGTCCACCCAGTCCCTTGATCTCTTGTCTGTAAGATGTTTTACTACATTCATTATTTCCTCTTTGTTAGTTCCATTTAGAAAAATACTATTTGCACAACCTGTAATTGAATGGATCACATTATTATCTGCTTTTGGTATTTTAGCTGCAAGGCTTGATCCAACATTCACAAAATATTGATTAAATCCATTTACAATTTCATTTTCATCATGAATTTCATCGTTGTCTTTTACAAAGTATTTTGAAATACCAGTTTTTGTTTTATGATTCTTCAGGACACTATTCATTACTCGCCATGTTGCTTTCATATCACCATTACTTTTATCTAATAATTTACTATAATATTCTTTCTTATGTTTCCTTATAATCCCTACTAATTTATTTTTATACTTTTTAATTTTTCTTCAGCGCTCTGACTTCGCAATTTCAAGAAACATGAATTCAACCTGAAGAGACTCACAAAACGAGAGAGAGAATACAATTAAAAGGTTTTATTGATTAAGGTTTCTTTGGCGCTCGGGCCCCGGCGGAGGGCATGCATGCCGAACTGCTGAGAGCTTGAATGTCCGGCATAGGGAGAGATTATGGATATCTATTTTTTACAAGCATTTCTCAACCCTTTTGTCATCCATGGTTGATCAACCTTATTTCTCTTTGTATGATTTGTTTGCACACAATTCTTTTCATACAGAGCCTCCAAGATATTCATAAACTCATCAGATCTGTTCGCATCATCAACATACACATTCAGTCTTGTTTATCCAGATCCTCTTTCAATTTTTCCAAAACTC
Organism: Garcialebias charrua; assembly: GCA_038048925.1. Lineage (NCBI taxonomy): Eukaryota > Metazoa > Chordata > Actinopteri > Cyprinodontiformes > Rivulidae > Garcialebias > Garcialebias charrua. Next base: position 15,599 of record JBBPBX010004635.1, read on the forward strand.
TTTTTGACGTGTTTATGATTTTTTTTCATTGTAACTGCTTTTGTGATGTTTTGATCATTTTTATAGATTGTGAAAACTGGTAAATGATCACTTAAGTCGGTCGTTAAGATACCACCTATCACGTCCCCATTTGTTATATTTGTGAAAATATTATCAATTATTGTGGCACTATGAGTTGTAATTCTTGTTGGCTTTGATATCAATGGATACATATTTAAACTGTACATTGAGTTTATAAATGTGCTTATGTTATTTGAATCTGTTTTATTTCCCATATCAATGTTAAAGTCTCCACACAAAAAAACATTTTTATTAAAACTCTTCTCCATAAGCTCCAAGATTTTCAAGATATTGTGATCAATATATTGTATATATTGATATATTGATCAAGATATTGTGATATTTCCAAGATACAGTATTGTGATCAATAGTATCGAATGCTTTTTTTAAATCAACACTTTTATACTTAAAGGTCAGTCTGCTCCTTCATTCCTAACACCTCAGTTCTTTTGAGACACTTCACAAGAAGGAAATTAAAATGATGTCTCTTCTACCACCCCACCTGTTCAGCAAACTTTAAAAATAACCTCACAATGCAGTCACACCACACTCGCTCTATCAGACAAAGGAGCAGTGGACTGGTGACACTCCTGCTTTACTACAAATAAGGACTTAAAAGCTGAAAGGAGAACTAGTGGTTGTGTAGCTGCAGAAGTGTGTGTTGTTTTGGGGGTGGCTGGCAGCCTATGAGTGTTGAAGACAGCAGCTGTGTTCCTCCGCCCCATGAGTCAAACTGACTGGTTTTCAGAGTGGAGTCTAGTTTCTGATGGTTCACTGAACAGGGACCCCTCCCTCTGTGGGGACACAACTACCCAACAACCATGGTAAGACCTGCTGCTCCACTTCAGATGAATTAATACTAGTTTGTTTTTATCCATGCCTTTGTGTAGGGGTGAGTTGGTCTTGTCTGTTAGTAAAATATCTGTCAGCAGGGAGCTGTTATCTCCTGTCTCTGTGAGGGACGGGACACCCTGGACAGGCTGCAAATCCATCACTAACACATTGAGACAGTTCTGTAAATTTACAACTAAATACTTTTTGGAGTTGATCTAATTTACAACAGCTATACCAGAGTTAACCACCTCTGCAAATGCAAAAAGACTAACGTGGTCAAAAGTACAGATGCTGAGCTAAAGTCTTGTGTGGTAGTAGCTGATCTTTGTCTCAAACTCTGGCATCAAATGTGTCGTTCCTTCAAAGAATGTTAGACGTTTAATTCAGACCAAGTGTTGCTCATTTTCTGGGATGTGCTTCATTCACTGCCTCACAGAAAAATATTCACCCATGGAGTTTTTAAATGGACTGTATGCTTTCTATCTGATCCAGACACTCAAAGCTCTTTACACTACAGTCTGTCCTCATTTACCCATTCATACAGCACTCTACTAGATCTCTACAAAGAATAATCAGTACTTTATCACATTCATACATCGATTGGACACACATCGGAGGCATTGAGGGGGTCTTGCCAGGGACACTTCAACATGTGACTGCTGGTGGAATCGAACCCCAAACTCTTCCATTGGAGGACAATTGCTCTAACTACTCAGCCACAGCTGCCCCAAGACTGTGTCTGTTATGTCAGTTAAGAATGATTAATTTATCTTAGCTATTTTTGACAAACAAATTACAACAAAGCCCTTCAGTGTCTGTGGTTGTTGGTTTGATAGCTGTAGTTCTTTTGCAGACAGCCTGTGTTCTCCAGGATGTCCATGTATTTTGCAGTATTCCCATCACACTATATTTACAAGTCCTCCATTATAGTACTGGCTGCCAAGAAACCTCATGATGCTGCCACCACCATTCTTCACGGTTGAAAGAGGGTGTTTACAAAGTTTTATTATTGTAAAAGCAAAGTTTAATCTTCCTCAAAATAATCAGGCCTCTCTTGTAAATGAGTCCCCGAGGCTCATTGGGATTAACCTGTCTAAATAAAGGTGGAATGAAGATACAGTAATGTCGAAGGAAGATAATCGTTCTGAAAATTCCCCCCATCAAGCAGCTGAGCTCATCATGTCATCATCATGATATGGTCTTTCAAAATGGATCAGTCAGGTTATGACTAACTCAGCCCATCGTGTAAGATGTACTCATCAAAGAGCAGGGACAGTAGACACCCAGGAGTCAGGACGAGGGAAGAAGCTTCTTTATCAACCTGAACCCAACAGAGTTTAATTCAGTTGATCCACTTTTCATTTATTTGTTGTTTTTAAGGTTAGAGTTCAGAAAATTCTCTGCAAAATACCAGCTGGACAAGCAGCAGTACACTGATCTGAAAAGTGAATGTTTGTAGTCGTCCTGATTAGTGTTTTTCTGGACTGGAATTGAACACAGAATACAAGTAAATGTAGTTATATGTATATAAGTGCACTGTTTTGGTGCAGGATACCCTGTTTATTCTCCTGGCTTCTGTCAGGAGAATAAACAGGGTATTATGTACCCCCTCACACAGGAGATGATGTAGGCTACCTCCTCAGACAGGAGATGATGTAGGCTACCTCCTCAGACAGGAGATGATGTAGGCTACCTCCTCAGACAGGAGATTATGTCTGGCGGCCGTGGTGTAGTGGTAATGGCAGTCGTCTCCCGATCGGAAAGTTGGCGGTTCGACTCCCTGGACCTGCACCATGTGTCGTTGTGTCCTTGGGCAAGACACTTAACCCTGAGTTGCTCCCGGTAGGACTGGAAAGCACCTTGCATGGTAGTCTGCCACCACCGGTTTATGAATGTGTGTAGCATTCAATATATGTGTAGCACTTTGAGATTTTCAGTAATGAAAAGTGCGTTATAAATTGAATTTATTATTATTATTATTATGTACCCCCTCAGACAGGAGATTATGTACCTCCTCAGAGAGGGGATGATGTACCCTCTCAAACAGGAGATTATGTACCTCCTCAGACTGGAGATTATGTACCCACTCAGACAGGAGATTATGTACCTCCTCAGACAGGAGATTATGTACCTCCTCAGACAGGAGATTATGTACCACGTCAGACAGGAGATTATGTACCTCATCAGACTGGATATTATGTACCCCCTCAGACAGGAGATTGTGTACCTCAGACAGGAGATTATGTACCTCCTCAGACAGGAGATTATGTACCTCATCAGACAGGAGATTATGTACCTCCTCAGAAAGGAGATTATGTACCTCCTCAGAGAGGAGATTATGTACCTCCTCAGACAGGAGATTATGTACCTCCTCAGACAGGAGATTATGTACCTCCTCAGACAGGAGATTATGTACCTCCTCAGACAGGAGATTATGTACCTCCTCAGACAGGAGATTATGTACCTCCTCAGACAGGAGATTATGTACCTCCTCAGACAGGAGATTATGTACCTCCTCAGACAGGAGATTATGTACCTCCTCAGACAGGAGATTATGTACCTCCTCAGACAGGAGATTATGTACCTCCTCAGACAGGAGATTATGTACCTCCTCAGACAGGAGATTATGTACCTCCTCAGACAGGAGATTATGTACCTCCTCAGACAGGAGATTATGTACCTCCTCAGACAGGAGATTATGTACCTCCTCAGACAGGAGATTATGTACCTCCTCAGACAGGAGATTATGTACCCCTCAGACAGGAGATTATGTACCTCAGACAGGAGATTATGTACCTCCTCAGACAGGAGATTATGTACCCCTCAGACAGGAGATTATGTACCTCAGACAGGAGATTATGTACCTCCTCAGACAGGAGATTATGTACCTCATCAGACAGGAGATTATGTACCTCCTCAGAAAGGAGATTATGTACCTCCTCAGAGAGGAGATTATGTACCTCCTCAGACAGGAGATTATGTACCTCCTCAGACAGGAGATTATGTACCTCCTCAGACAGGAGATTATGTACCTCCTCAGACAGGAGATTATGTACCTCCTCAGAGAGGAGATTATGTACCTCCTCAGACAGGAGATTATGTACCTCCTCAGACAGGAGATTATGTACCTCCTCAGAGAGGAGATTATGTACCTCCTCAGACAGGAGATTATGTACCTCCTCAGAGAGGAGATTATGTACCTCCTCAGACAGGAGATTATGTACCTTCTCAGACAGGAGATTATGTACCTCCTCAGAGAGGAGATTATGTACCTCCTCAGATAGGAGATTATGTACCTCCTCAGACAGGAGATTATGTACCCCTTCAGACAGGAGATTATGTACCTCCTCAGACAGGAGATTGTGTACCTCAGACAGGAGCTAATGTACCTCCTCAGACAGGAGATTATGTACCTCATCAGACAGGAGATTATGTACCTCATCAGACTGGAGATTGTGTACCTCCTCAGACAGGGAATTATGTACCTCCTCAGACAGGAGATTATGTACCTCATCAGACAGGATATTATGTACCCCCTCAGACAGGAGATTATGTACCTCCTCAGACAGGAGATTATGTACCTCATCAGACTGGAGATTATGTACCCCCTCAGACAGATCATGTACCTCCTCAGAGAGCAGATTATGTACCTCCTCAGACAGGAGATTATGTACCTCATCATACAGGAGATTATGTTATGTACCTCCTCAGACAGGAGATTATGTACCTCCTCAGACAGATTATGTACCTCCTCAGACAGGAGATTATGTACCTCCTCAGACAGGAGATTATGTACCTCCTCAGACAGGAGATTATGTACCTCCTCAGACAGGAGATTATGTACCTCCTCAGACAGGAGATTATGTACCTCCTCAGAGAGGAGATTATGTACCTCCTCAGACAGGAGATTATGTACCTCCTCAGACAGGAGATTATGTACCTCCTCAGAGAGGAGATTATGTACCTCCTCAGACAGGAGATTATGTACCTCCTCAGACAGGAGATTATGTACCTCCTCAGAAAGGAGATTATGTACCTCCTCAGACTGGAGGTTATGTACCTCCTCAGACTGGAGATTATGTACCCCCTCAGACAGATCATGTACCTCCTCAGACAGCAGATTATGTACCTCCTCAGACAGGAGATTATGTACGTCCTCAGACTGGAGATTATGTTATGTACCTCCTCAGACAGGAGATTATGTTATGTACCTCCTCAGACAGGAGATTATGTTATGTACCTCCTCAGACAGGAGATTATGTACCCCCTCAGACAGGAGATTATGTACCTCCTCAGACAGGAGATTATGTACCTCCTCAGACAGGAGATCATGTACCTCCTCAGACAGCAGATTATGTACCTCCTCAGACAGGAGATTATGTTATGTACCTCCTCATACAGGAGATTATGTACCTCCTCAGACTGGAGGTTATGTACCTCCTCAGACTGGAGATTATGTACCCCCTCAGACTGAAGATTATGCACCTCATCAGACAGGAGATTATGTACCCCCTCAGACAGATCATGTACCTCCTCAGACAGCAGATTATGTACCTCCTCAGACAGGAGATTATGTACGTCCTCAGACAGGAGATTATGTTATGTACCTCCTCAGACAGGAGATTATGTTATGTACCTCCTCAGACAGGAGATTATGTTATGTACCTCCTCAGACAGGAGATTATGTACCCCCTCAGACAGGAGATTATGTACCTCCTCAGACAGTAGATTATGTACCTCCTCAGACAGGAGATTATGTACCTCCTCAGACAGGAGATCATGTACCTCCTCAGACAGGAGATTATGTACCTCCTCAGACAGGAGATTATGTACATCCTCAGACAGTAGATTATGTACCTCCTCAGACAGGAGATTATGTACCTCCTCAAACAGGAGATTATGTACCTCCTCAGACAGTAGATTATGTACCTCCTCAGACAGGAGATTATGTACCTCCTCAAACAGGAGATTATGTACCTCCTCAGACAGGAGATTATGTACCTCCTCAGACAGGAGATTATGTACCTCCTCAGACAGGAGATTATGTACCTCCTCAGAGAGGAGATTATGTACCTACTCAGACAGGAGATTATGTACCTCCTCAGACAGGAGATTATGTACCTCCTCAGACAGGAGATTATGTACCTCCTCAGACAGGAGATTATGTACCTCCTCAGACAGGAGATTATGTACCTCCTTAGACAGGAGATTATGTACCTCCTCAGACAGGAGATTATGTACCTCCTCAGACAGGAGATTATGGACAGGAGATTATGTACCCCCTCAGACAGGAGATTACAGTATGTACCTTCTCAGACAGGAGATTATGTACCTCCTCAGACAGGAGATTATGTACCTCCTCAGACAGGAGATTATGTAGCCCCTCAGACAGGAGATTATGGACAGGAGATTATGTACCTCCTCAGACAGGAGATTATGTACCCCCTCAGACAGGAGATTATGTACCTTCTCAGACTGGAGATTATGTACCTCCTCAGACTGGAGATTATGTACCTCCTCAGACTGGAGATTATGTACCCCCTCAGACTGGAGATTATGTACCCCCTCAGACAGGAGATTATGTACCTCCTCAGACAGGAGATTATGTACCCACTCAGACAGAAGATTATGTACCTCCTCAGACAGGAGGTTATGTACCTCCTCAGACAGGAGGTTATGTACCTCCTCAGACAGGAGTTTATGTACCCCCTCAGACAGGAGATTATGTACCTCCTCAGTCAGGAGATTATGTATCTCCTCAGACAGGAGGTTATGTACCTCCTCAGACAGGAGATTATGTACCTCCTCAGACAGGAGATTATGTACCCCCTCAGACAGGAGATTATGTACCTCCTCAGACAGGAGATTATGTACCTCCTCAGACAGGAGATTATGTACCTCATCAAAGTGGAGATTATGTACCTCCTCAGACTGGAGATTATGCACCTCCTCAGACAGGAGATTATGTACCCCCTCAGACAGGAGATTATGTACCCCCTCAGACAGGAGATTAGGTACCTTCTCAGATAGGAGATTATGTACCCCCTCAGACTGGAGATTATGTACCTCCTCAGATTGGAGATTATGTACCTCCTCAGACAGGAGATTATGTACCTCCTCAGACTGGAGATTATGTAACTTCTCAGACTGGAGATTATGTACCTCCTCAGACTGGAGATTATGTACCCCCTCAGACAGGAGATTATGTACCTCCTTAGACAGGAGATTATGTACCCCCTCAGACAGGAGATTATGTACCTCCTCAGACTGGAGATTATGTACCTCCTCAGACTGGAGATTATGTACCCCCTCAGACAGGAGATTATGTACCTCCTCAGACTGGAGATTATGTACCTCCTCAGACTGGAGATTATGTACCCCCTCAGACTGGAGATTATGTACCTCCTCAGACTGGAGATTATGAACCTCCTCAGACAGGAGATTATGTACCCATTCAGACAGAAGATTATGTACCTCCTCAGACAGGAGGTTATGTACCCCCTCAGACTGGAGATTATGTACCTCCTCAGACTGGAGATTATGTACCCCCTCAGACTGGAGATTATGTACCTCCTCAGACTGGAGATTATGTACCTCCTCAGACTGGAGATTATGTACCCCCTCAGACTGGAGATTATGTACCTCCTCAGACTGGAGATTATGAACCTCCTCAGACAGGAGATTATGTACCCATTCAGACAGAAGATTATGTACCTCCTCAGACAGGAGGTTATGTACCCCCTCAGACTGGAGATTATGTACCTCCTCAGACAGGAGATTATGTACCCCCTCAGACTGGAGATTATGCAACTCATCAGACAGGAGATTATGTACCTCCTCAGACAGGAGATTATGTACCTCCTCAGACAGGAGGTTATGTACCCCCTCAGACTGGAGATTATGTACCTCCTCAGTCAGGAGATTATGTAACTCATCAGACAGGAGATTATGTACCCCCTCAGACAGGAGATTATGTACCTCCTCAGACTGGAGATTATGCAACTCATAAAACAGGAGATCATGTACCTCCTCAGACAGGAGATTATGTACCCCCTCAGACAGGAGATTATGTACCTCCTCAGACAGGAGATTATGTACCCCCTCAGACAGGAGATTATGTACCTCCTCAGACAGGAGATTATGCACCTAATCAGACAGGAGATTATGCACCTCATCAGACAGGAGATTATGTACCCCCCCAGACAGATTATGTGCCTCCTCAGACTGCAGATTATGTACCTTCTCAGACAGGAGATTATGTACCTCCTCAGACTGCAGATTATGTACCTCCTCAGACAGGATATTATGTACCTCAGACAGGAGATTATGTACCTCCTCAGACAGGATATTATGTACCTCAGACAGGAGATTATGTACCTCCTCAGACAAGAGATTATGTACCTCAGACAGGAGATTATGTACCTCCTCAGACAAGAGATTATGTACCTCAAACAGGAGATTATGTACCTCCTCAGACAGAAGATTGTGTACCTCAGATAGGAGATTATGTACCTCCTCAGACAGGAGATTATGTACCTCAGACAGGAGATTATGTACCTCCTCAGACAAGAGATTATGTACCCCCTCAGACAGATGATTGTGTACCTCAGACAGGAGATTATGTACCTCCTCAGACAGGAGATCATGTACCTCCTCAGACAGGAGATTATGTACCTCAGACAGGAGATTATGTACCTCCTCAGACAAGAGATTATGTACCTCCTCTGACAGGAGATTATTTACCTCAGACAGGAGATTATGTACCTCCTCAGACAGGAGATTGAGTACCTCAGACAGGAGATTATGTACCTCATCAGACAGGAGATTATGTACCTCCTCAGACAGGAGATTATGTACCTCCTCAGACAGGAGATTATGTACCTCAGACAGGAGATTATGTACCTCCTCAGACAGGAGATTATGTACCTCCTCAGACAGGAGATTATGTACCTCCTCAGACAGGAGATTATGTACCTCCTCAGACAGGAGATTATGTACCTCCTCAGACAGGAGATTATGTACCTCCTCAGACAGGAGATTATGTACCTCCTCAGACAGGAGATTATGTACCTCCTCAGACAGGAGATTATGTACCTCCTCAGACAGGAGATTATGTACCTCCTCAGAAAGGAGATTATGTACCTCCTCAGACAGGAGATTATGTACCTCCTCAGACAGGAGATTATGTACCTCCTCAGAGAGGAGATTATGTACCTCCTCAGACAGGAGATTATGTACCTCCTCAGACAGGAGATTATGTACCTCCTCAGACAGGAGATTATGTACCTCCTCAGACAGGAGATTATGTACCTCCTCAGAACAGGAGATTATGTACCTCCTCAGAAAGGAGATTATGTACCTCCTCAAACAGGAGATTATGTACCTCCTCAGACAGGAGATTATGTACCTCCTCAGACAAGTAGCCAGAGGTTTGAGGCATGTCAAAGCTTAGTCTTGTTTTGGTCAAGTTGCAGTTTTTTTTTGTTTTTTTTTTGTGGTGAGTTTTTCTTGATTGCCCCTTGCTGCAGGTTGTCTTGACCTTAGTTTCTACATTCACCCTTTATGGGGGACAATTATCTTTTTTAATTGTAGCTTTATTCTTAATCCTAAACATTTCAAGGGCCACTGTTGTGTAGTGTATTTGTGGTGGTGTCACTGGGCACTTAGCAATACTGTATTTACTTAGAGGTCTTAGAGCAGNACAATTGAAAAGTTACAGACTTTACGCCGGATAGTGAAACACATTGAGACTGTTTTGTTGCAGTTCAGAGTCAAACAGTGATTCTTAAACCACTGAGACACTCCCTCCATCTCCCTGTTCAGTAACTCTGCTGCCTGTTGTGGAGTCTTTGCAGATACATAGATGATGGCATCATCTGCATACATCTGGCATTTGGCGTATTTGCAACTGTCCGGTAAGTCGTTGATGTATAAACAGAAAAGCAATGGACCTAAAATGGAACCCTGTGGAACTCCCATAGTACATGTTTGGGGGCTGGATTTCATCCCATTAACTTTGACGCACTGTTCTCTATTTTTTAGATATGATCTAAACCAGCTGATTGCTAACTTGGAGAAGTTATATTTACAGAGTTTATGTAAGAGCATGTCATGATTCACTGTATCAAAGGCTTTTCTCAAGTCCAGGAACACTGCTCCAACTACCTTACCATCATCTAAAGATCTTTTAATATTGTCTGTAAGGTAGGAGGTAGCCAGTTCTGTTGAGTAACCAGAACGAAATCCAAACTGGACTGGACAAAGAAGCTGTTTTTTTTCTAAATAACTAATAAGCTGCTCTGCTACTGCTTTTTCCATCACTTTGGATATTGCTGGTAAAATACTAATTGGTCTATAGTTGCTAACTTGCTCGGAGTCACCAGATTTCAAAATTGGAGTTATTAGTCCTGTTTTGAAGGTATCAGGAAATAGCCCTTTTGTAAAAGATAAGTTTATTAAGTGAGTTATAGGGTTTAATAAAACTGTATGTTTCTTTATAAACTCTGTATCTATTCCAAAGACATCTTTAGCTTTAGATGTTTTTAATTGATTAATTATATGCTGAGTTTTACAAATATTGATCTTGTTGAGAGTAAAAGGAAAAATTGTGTCAATCGTAACTGAATTCTCTGTTGGATCTATGGAATTAAAATGTATTGCCAATTCTTCCACTGAGTTAATAAAATAATCATTAAAAGCATTTGCCATTATTGTAGGGTCTGATATCATGTGTCCCTTAATGTTCAGTTGAGTTAACCTTTTTTTCTGATTTATATCTTTTTTTGTAAGTTTGTTGATATGTGACCAAAGAGAGGAGCTCCGGCCTCCTGAGTGGGAAATCAGTTCAGTAAAATATTCTGCTTTTGCTTTTCTTAAACAACTAACCACTTTATTTCTAAGACCTTTAAACATGAGAATGTCTGTGTTCAGTTTAGTACGCAGAGATTTTTTCAATGCCAAGTCCCTCTTTTTCATCAGCTGATGTAACTCATAATTGAACCATGGCAGTGAAGGCTTTTTCTGCTTACTTTTAATTGGCTTTGTAAATTTATGAATGATCTTTACAAGGGATTCTGTAAGAATGTTACAACAGGTATTGGGGTCATGTGCTTGTAAGGTCAAATCCAAGTCCATATCCTGTATTTCATTGTGAAATTGTTCAGTATCACTCCTTCTGATCCCTGTGTGCTGGACATTAGTGTCTGATTGAAAACAAAACCTCGACAGACGTTTTTTTGACAATTTTCTGATAATTACAGTCAAGTTGTGATCCGATAATCCCGTGATAAGATTATATGTTTTTGTTACACGCTCTGGTTTATTAGTGAAGATTAAATCAATGAGTGTGCTACTTTTTTTTGTTATTCTTGTGGGAGTTTTGATCATTTGATGTAATGTGTATTTGGATGCAGTCATTTTTAATTTCAATTTACTTTCTCTCTCAAGCCAATTAATGTTAAAATCACCTAAAATAATAATTTCACTTTTCCAGTTTAACTGTTTAAGAAATTCATCTAAATTTTGATAAAATGACACATTAAAAGATGGAGGGTTGTATAAAACAACCACAGAAAAGTTCATCTTAGGAGATAAAACTATATTCACAGCCAAACATTCCAGTCCATAAGTGTGTACATTAATTTTAGAGCACTTGAAGGTGTCCCTTATGTAAATGAGAACACCCCCACCTTTACCTGTCAGTCTGTCTTGTCTGAGGCAGACATATCCAGGAACATCAATAATGTGAGTGGGCACATGATCATTCAACCAGGTTTCACTGAGAGCCAGAAAGTCCAGGTTGGAGTTTGTCAGCAGGTGTTGAATCTGATCTACCTTTGAAAAAATGCTCCTTATGTTTAAATGTCCTCCGACAATTCCTTTAAGTTTGGTGTTCTTGTCCCAGATTATTTTGGCATGATTAACAGTTTGAAAGTACCTGCAGGGTTTGTCTGTGTGAGAAGTGCAGTTTGTTGTTGCCTTTCCATTCTTCCCCCTCTCCTGCTGAGGCACCGTACCGGTGTGCTGGTACTCCACCAGCTGCTGTTGACTTGAGATGTTCCGTCGGGATGAGGTTCCATTGTTCCACTTCTCCATCAGGCCAGGGGAACCTTCCAGCCCCACCGGGGGGATATCAAGCAGCTGATTTATTGTCCCCGCCAGACTTGTCTCGATCTTCTGCGTGACGTGGGTGTTCCCAATGACGCAGGTGTCAGTTGCAATTGGGGGATTCCTGAGAGTCGTGGCTCCACCATTAAGCTGGATGGTTGGACCTGGGTTAAGGTGTACGTCCCCACTCAACAGAAGCAAAACCATTAAGATGTTCCGCAGGTGAACCTTGGTATTTACCTTGTGATGGCTGAGCTGGACTGGTGGATCGACTCTGTTGCCATTTTGCCAAAGGTTAGAGAAAAGTACTAAATAACCATGTCCAAAAAAATGAAGTTCATTGTCCGTTTGTAGAGAAGTTTTTGCTGTGGTCATTTGGCTCTGACTTTGCCTGAACGGGGTGAGCAGTAACCAAAAACACAGCAAACAAACAACCACCACGCCCTTTCTTTGTTTTTGGCCTTTGTGTCTCCTGATGATCGTTTGGTCTTCCTGGTGAAACAGCTGCAATGTCCAAAGGTGTTGAAGAACACCCACCATAACAGAGCCAAATGTAGAAAAAATATCCAGGAGATATAATGACAGATATACCAAAATCACATTAAAACTAGATGTAAAGCTGGCTGGAATGTGGAGCCCAACAAAACCACATCTACAACCAGCAGCCATCTTGGATTCAGGCAGATGCGTTCATTACGCGCACCGCGAGGCCTTGAGCCCTGTAGCATTTCTCGAGCAGAGAAGCCGAGGCTCGACAGGCTTTGTTGGGCAGAGTTGGTTTCGTCCCGGATGACCTGGGAGCCAGGTGAGACGCCAGCGTGTCCTCCATTTGTGGCACGTTGGCTATACCCACTGCATCCATCCTATCCACGTCGAGGAACTGCGAGAGCGGCAGCAACATGGGAGCCCTGGGCTGAGTCCAGGTACGAGTCAGCTCCGTGAGGAAATCCAAAAAGATGGGCATTCTTTGCCTCGTTGCGGACTGCTGCTTTGAGTAAAAGAAATTTCCTGCCAACCTTGTGACTTGTTGACGAGGTGGAGGCTCTGGCCATGGAATCTGCAGCGCGTCCGCTGCTTTGCGACACAAGTCGAACAGAGCAGGGATCGAAAAGTCAGTCTGCGGGAGCACAGGCGCCGGGGTGCGAGAGAGGTCTCCCCCCTGTTTGTCGTACTCAACTTTGGCGTCATCCGCAGAAAATTCGCCTGAGGCTGAAATCGAGATCTTGTTCTCGTTCATCAAGCCTCGAGTGTCGAAGTCGACTGTTAAGTCCCCGATGGGAGCCAACGCATCTGGGCTGTCACCCCATTCGCCTTGGGTGCTGTCCTCCAGAGCCATGCTCTCGAGCTCCGGCGTGGGAGTGAGAGGCTCAGTTGTGTCCGGGTCTGTTGGCGCCGCAGCAGCGCCCATGGCTTTGGCGACGAAGTCCGCCCGGTGCCTCCTCACCGCTTCCAGCATCTAACTGCAGTGTGGGCATGATTCGGGCGCATCCAGCGCCATGTTCGCGTGCAACATTCCCAGGCAGACAGGACAGGCCTCATGGGTGTCCGTTGCCAAGAAGGAAAAACCGCATCCGTTGGGGCAGGCGCGCGAGGTCGGGCTCGCCGTCCTGCTAGTCTTTTTAGGAAGTCTTGTCTTTCGCTTTCCTTTCTCCGGAGGCATGTCCGAGATAAGACGAGCGAGTCCTTCCAAAATTATTTTTCTTTTTATTTGAGACGTCTCCTCCGTCGCGTCGCTTTTGCTGGCTAGCCTGCTACGAAATTAGCAGAGATAGCGATGTGACGTAGTTTAGCGCCGTCGAGCGAAGCAGTCTGCGGACAGAGGAGAAGAAAATACTTTGGGGTTAAGGAAAAATGTGCGGGACTAGCTTTTGCTAGCCCGGCAGTACGCAGGAAGAATTCTCTGTACGCCCTGTGTAAGGAGCAAGCTCCCCTCTTGTCGAGCGATGAGGCACAGAGAAGTCCCGCGAAGAGAGTTCAGGTTTAAGCGAGGTGAAGGGCAATAAGAGGAAGTAGGATGGGCGTCAGCACCTTAAATACCCAGAGGGCAGGGTCTCTGGCGTGACGCTGATGCCCCTGCCATAAAGGCGTGATTGTATTCCTTCAGGTAATCGCGCGGAGCGCAATTTCCCATAGCATTTATGTTGCACCGAGTGACTGACTGATAAGGGAACCTCCGTTTCCCCCCACCGTGTCCGTGTAAACAGGGCCATAGAGTGTATTTATATCTTTTAATACTAAGAAATCTATCAGAAGAGCTGTGAAGACAGTCAGATCCGCCTCTGAGGGAACAGAATTTTGCACAAGACACCAGATCTTTCTGCAGACAGGCTACGCATGCATCCACCATGTTCATAAACAAATAATCCCTCTATACTGTAGTGTCAAATATTGTCGAGGGACAGGTAGTTGTTAGCCTGGCCCTCGCCTTCCTGCACAGCTCCGCTCAATTCTCATTTCCCTTCACTGCACAGTCTTGGATTTCTCCCATAGACAACGATTTCTCCGGTAGATTTTTGACCGGACCAATCAGAGAACAGAAGGGGCGGAGTTTTTGGCCCCTAACCCACGCCCCCACCTGTCCCAGCGCAGCCAGCGAGCAGCCTTATGTTCTCATTCAAAGCGATGCAGGACTGTTTTATATGTGACACAAATTTATTAATTTCCCCATCTTAATCCCTTATCTGGAGTTTTCTTTTGTTTTTTTTCCCCAAAAGTCAAGTAATCGCTCCCTCCTCCCTCCTCCTTCTCCTCCTTTCTCTCCGCTGAGTGAAATGAACAAGGAAATGACTGAGGTTGTCACGAGAGAATTAAACTCGGGTTTTACGTTGCTGCCCGAGTCCCATCAGATTTTCTGGTCTTCTGGTGAGCTGGACCAGCGATCCATGGTTTTATTTTATTTTATTAAAACGTTTTATTAACATATAAACACAGAATATGCAGCGCGGCAGCCGGCAGCGAGAGAAAAAGCTGCAGGAGGCGGAGCAGTTGTCAAGTTTAACAGAGCACGGGGGAGCAGCCATATATGGCTCTTAGGGGAGGGAGCAGAATGCTTTTCCTTGTTCAAAATTTTTCTAAGATCCAATGGTTTTGTTCCTCAGCAGAGGCCACGCCTCCAGCAAGAATCGTTTCACAATGGAGAAAGTCCAGACCCTAGTACGAAGCGAAGTGAAGGACAAGGGTCTGGTTTTAACCAGGCTAGGTAGTTGTCAGAGCTAGATGCTTCAGGTCCATGAAGAAAAGTGAGGAACAGCACAGACTTCATCTTCTTCTTTCAGCTTTTCCCTCTTCAGGGGTCGCCACAGCTAGTCATCCCCCTCCACCTCATTCTGTCCTCTGCATCCTCTGTCCTCACTCCAACTACCTTCATGTCCTCTCTAACTGCATCTATATATCTCCTCTTTGGCCTTCCTCTTTGTCTTTTTCCTGGCAGCTGCATTTCTAACATCCTTCTACCAATATACCCACTGTCTGTCCTCTGGACATGTCCAAACCATCTCAGTCTGGCCTCCCTAACTTTATCTCCCAGTTGTTCAACCTGTGCTGTACCTCTGATGATCTTATTCCTAATCGTAAGGCTGGTTTATACTTCTTGTCGCACGTCTTTTACCTCCCGTTGAGTGAAAATAAGTTGTGCAACTTCCGTCTGTACTCCTGCTGCGATCCCCCAGTGACAGCTGTCTTGTACATGGCCCCCAGTAAGAACTGCGAGACGCCAACGATGCGGCTCGCAGCGTGTGATTGGTTCAAAGTTTGTGGGCGTTTTTTGTTTGCGCCTTTCAGCGCAAGCTGAATTTCATTAAAATATAACTACAGAAATGCCAAAAAAAATACGTGTTAGCTGAATATATATATTAGTGTTTCTGAGTTAATTTTTTTTTTACAACTGATTACAAATCAGCTTATTTCAGAACATAAATAATAACACGAAGCGCGCACCCATCAGAGCATTTCCGCCTTTCAGCGCGAGCTGAATTTCATTCAGGGGAGGGCTGTGCAGTGCGAAAACGGCTTTCCAGAAGTCGGTTTTTGTTTTTGCTTTGACATGGATAGTTTTGAAGAGAAACTCGCCGAGGCGGTCCGGTGGGAGTGCAGTGGGAGGGAAGAGGGAGGGATCACTATAATGTATCCCCCATTCTTTTCAAAGTATAAATACTCAAATGCGGTCAGTGACGCACACGCAATTACGTCGTCGCTGGGCACTCAACGGGGGGTAAAAGACGTGCGACAAGAAGTATAAACCAGGCTTTATCCATCCTTGTCACTCCTAAGAACCTAACATCTTCATTTCTGCCACTTCCAGTTCTTTCTCTTGTCTTTTTGTCCATGTCTCTGTCTCCAGACCATACAACATAGCTGGTCTCACCACTGTCTTGTAAACTTTTCCTTTGACCTTTGCTGACACCTTTTTGTCACAAATCACTCCTGAAACTTTTCTCCATCCACTCCATCCTGCCTGGACTCTCTTTTTCACCTCTTTACCACATTCCCATTTTCCTGGACAGTGGACCCCAAGTACTTGAAGTCCTGCACCTTTGTGACCTCTGATCCTTGTAGCCTCACTGTTCCACCAGCCTCCCTCTCATTCACACACATGTACTCTGTGTACATGTACAGGAACCACACAGACTGCAGGTTTGAAACAGTCAGAAAGCTGGTTGGCTCATGTTCATTAGTTATAATTCCTGTTCATTTATGACAGATGAAGAACTTTCACGTACAATGGACAACTTCTGTACCACTGAGAGCTTACAGTAACATATTCCTGTTTAGTGGTTAATATTTGTCTTCTGTTATGGTAGCAGCATATTCGGTTCAATTCAAAATACTTTATTAATCCCAAAGGGAAATTAAATGTTGTTGTAACTCATCATCCTGGTTTCATTGAGTTGTTATAAACTGTCTGGCCAAAAATAAAGTCGCCACCTGGATTTAACTAAGCAAATAGGTATGAGCCTCCTATTGGATAATACTGCATGGGTGATTATCTTTCAGCTGGCAACAAGTTATTTAACACTAACTGGTGCGATGAGTTTCTCATTTCTTAAACAACCATGTTGAAAGACACAATGTGTGGTTGTGTAAAAGATGTCAGTCTGTTTGAGAAGGGTCAAATCATTGGCATTCATCAAGCAGAGAAAATATCTAAGGAGATCGAAGAAACTACTAAAATTGGGTAAAGAACTGTCCAATACATTATTAATAACTGGAAGGATAGTGGGGACCTATCGTCTTTGAGGAAGAAATGTGGCCGGAAAAAATCCTGAATGATGAGGTGAGGGACCAGACAAAGTGCTGCCCAAAGACCCCTTATGATGAGTAAAATCAATGGAAACAATGTTCCCTTGCCTGGACGAGGGTCACCGGGACCCCTCTTTGGAGCCGGGCCGTGAGGTGGGGCACGCTGGTGAGCACCTGGTGGCCGGGCTTTTACCCATGGAGCCTGGCCGGGCACAGCCCAAAGAGGAGACGTGGGTCCCCCTTCTCATGGGCTCACCACCTGTGGCACGGGCCAAAGGAGTCAGGTGCAATGTGGGATGGGTGGTGGCCGAGGAAGGGGACCCTGGCGGTCTGATCCTTGGTTACAGAAGCTGGCTATTGATGTGGAATGTCACCTCTCTGGTGGGGAAGGAGCCTGAGCTGGTGTGTGAGGTTGAGAGGTTACG
>JBBPBX010004635.1:44394-66637 GCA_038048925.1 Garcialebias charrua
TATATATACACACACACAATTTTTTAATTTACTAAGTGTCCTATCTTTATCATAAAATGCTTAGCAGGATAACTATTTTAGATCTCCTCTACTTTAAAATTTATATTCCTATTCATGTATCTGGCAACAATATTAAAAATTGCCAAATTTAAGTATAACACAATATTTTTTTCAATCCCCAAATGTTCACAGATTTGTGTACCGTAAATCTTGAAGGTGATATTGGATATCTAATCTAGTTCAAAGTTTTGTTAATGTCTAACTGGCATTAAAATTTGAAATGTACAACTGTATAGAAACAACAGTTTTCAGGTTTATAATAAATTTGTGCAGTCTAGTTTTTGAATTGTTTTTTAATATTGTACACAAGTTTTGTTGTCATCTTACACACTGTCCCAGCTTATACTGAAAACATGGTTCTGTGAAAATGTGACTCTAGAGCACAGGTCACTAATTGGTGGACTTTTGTCTGGATCTGGACCACGTGATGGTTCTGTCCGGACCCGTGCCCAATCTGATAAATTCAGGAAAATAGATCATTTTCATGGAACATTTTTCCAGCATTAGACAGCTTAGATGCAGAGCCGAGCAGAGTCACAGGAAGTGTGTTTTGGAGGTTCACTCTACTTCAGGTATTACGTTAATAGTGTCACTCGGTTAATGAGCCAATCAAAAGTTATTATCCCTGCACAGCCACTGCAGCGAGCTCACTGGAGCAGCAGATCAGAGAGGAAGACTCCATTAGTGCCAAAAATAGGCTTATGTGTCTATGTAAAGTGTATATGTAGTGTGCTGTGTATATGTAAGGTGATATGTTAAGTGATATGTTTATATTAAGTGATATGTAAAATGATATGGTAGATGCATATGTTAAGTTACTGTATATGTTAGGTGCATAAGTGATATGCAAGGTGATATGTTACTTTACATATGCGCTTAATATATCACATGCACTTAACACGTGCACCTCACATATCACTTAACATATCATTTATCTAAAAAAAAAGTTAAGTCTGATCCTCTGGACATTCAAAAAAAAAAAGTTTTTTGAATGTCCAGAGGATCAGACTTAACTTTTTTTTTTCTACCTGGATTATTGAGCATGCATCAGGATATCATCTATCATATCACTTAACGTGATCACTTAACAATATCACTTATCACTTAACATAAACGTATCACTTAACATATCACCTTACATAGCATGCTATTTACACACTACATAGACACGTAAACATATTTTTGGCACTAATGGAACCTCATAGTATGAGAGCACAGCATGTTGTGCTTCAAAATAAGAAAAGTAGATGCTGGAAAAACGCAGTTTTAAAGATGAATGGACACAGAAATTTATGTTCATTCTTCCAGAAGACAGTTCAAAACCTGTTTGCCCCATATGCTCCAAAACGGTGGTATTAATTAAAATGGCAACTTGAAGCACCACTACAAAACAAAGCACATCGTTATCTGCTGAAGTCCGAGCAGAGCAGTAAATTAACGAAACTGCAAGCCCAGTATGACAGATCCACCCCCCTCATTACAAATACTTTTACAGCCCAGCAACGTGCAACTGAATGTTCACTCAAGGTATCGTGGATTTTGGGACAACATACTGTATACAAATTTAAAAAAAATTGTGATGGGACAGTCCTGAAGGAGTGCTTCAGAGACAATATTAGATGGAAAACAAAAAGATGAGATGTGTGAAAAAATTCAAACAAATACCAATGTCAGCTTCAACAGCAACCAGAAAATCAGAAATATTAGCAGATGATGTGCTGGCACTGCTGTTCAAAGTGCACCATGCATCTGTTTGGCCATCCATGAGCCTGCAGATGTTACTGCTGATGCTCAGCTTCCTACATGTCTGCAGGAGAATGGCTCTGACTCCATTCTAACTAAGATTTAACTTACTGTCAATACCATGTCCATTTTTCTCATTAAGAAGAGTAAAATAAAGAATAATCAAAAGAGAAAAGGTGGTGTTAAAAGCTCTGTTATCAGTTTTTTCCTAAAAGAGACATTTTTATTGTTGTTTTCTGAAGATGCTGACATGTTTTAGAAAGTATTTGCAAACTTGTTTTTTATTGGTTGGTTGGTACCGCTTTAAGAAAAACAAGAGAAAAGCCTTTGCTCTGTTTTCATTATTTTTTTTTTGTTTACTAAAGGAGCAACTTTTTATTGTTTTGTGTTTTCTAAAGATGTTAACTTTTTCCTGTAAGCCTTCAATTCTTTCAGGCTTGTACCTCTTCAGTTTAAGAGAAAAAAGCTTATTAGGCTCTGCATACAGTATTTAAGATGTTTTTTATTATGAGCTTTCAGTTTTATTCTGAAATAAAGGCCTTAAATTTATTTGCCTGGAACTACTTTTATTTATAGCAAAATATCTAGTTGTTTTCTATAAAATGCAGTTGTTACAGTGAAAATGTGAACAAATGTGTCTGGATGGCTTTAAATTTCTTAAGCTTCAACGATAAGAAGTCGGAAGCCATATTGTTCCTTCCCAATGACACAACCTCGAACCACTGCATTGACCTTTCTGCTCTACCCCTGTCCGAAAAACAAAAAGTCACAAATCTGGGAGTGATAATGGATCCTTCCATGAAACTCAACAGTCATGTAAACATGATCGTCAAATCCTGTTTTTTCCAGCTGAGGCGTCTGTCTAAGCTGAAGCCCATATTATCAAAAAACAACCTGGAGACAGTGATTCACGCATTCATTACATCTAGGCTGGATTACTGCAATTCCCTTCTGCTTGGCGTCAGTCAAGCCACCATTGCACGATTACAACTGGTTCAGAACGCAGCTGCCCGATTTTTAACCAGCACACGCAAAAGAGAGCACATTACACCAGTCTTGGCCTCCCTTCACTGGCTACCGGTTCATCTTCGAATCCAATTCAAAATTCTCATGTATGTCTACAAATCGCTGAACAGTCTCGCCCCCGCCTATCTCTCGGATCTGATACACCCATATGTCCCTCCACGTGCTTTGAGGTCAGAGGATCAGGTACTCTTAATAGTTCCAGAAACTCGCCTTAAGCGCAGGGGTGACAGGGCGTTCTCTGTAGCAGGCCCAAGACTCTGGAACGAGTTACCGCTGCTCATCAAACAGGCCCCCTCCCTCTCGGTTTTCAAATCCCGGTTAAAAACTCACTACTACTCCATTGCTTTCAATGCCAGCTGATTTGTATTGGATCGTTTTATTTATGATCTGCAATGTTTTTATGTTTTTCGTGTTGTACTTCATTGTCTGTGTTGCCTGTTGCGTGTTTGTTTGTCCAGCACTTTGTGTGGACTTGTTCCTGTTTAAAGTGCTTTATAAATAAAATGGTATGGTATGGTATGTGTAGGCAAAACCACAAAAGACTAAAGTTGGATTTTGTTTGGATTGTTTACTAGGAGAAATTTTAGTAAATGGACGTCAGTGAGTTTTAATTGAATACTCCTGCTCTAGAGCTTCAACCTGGAAAAAATACCTACAATTAAATTAAAAATACAATAAAAAATTTAAATAAAATAGGGCTGTTATGATATCTCTAAAACCCTTGATGACATAACAACAACCATGTCAAGAAACCTTGCCCAGAAAAGGGAAACCGGGGCGAGAGCCGGCGAGTGGTTGAGCTTTGGCTCCTGGGACTTGGCAGGGCCAAGCTTGAAGAAAAGATAGAAAGCCACCACCACATGGGCCCACCACATATGAGGAGGTTCGTCAAGGTAGGGTGCAATAGATGCCAGGCTGCAGGTGAGGGAGGGTTGCTGGCCATGCTGACTCTTAGTGGCATAGATTGGCTTTAGGGATGTGGAACATTACCTGAATGAGCTGGAGCTTGTGTGTGTGGTTGTGGTTCCAACTCAATATAGTTGGGCTCACCTTTACGCACAGCTTGCCCTCAGGAACCCTATTCCTGACTATGTGCTGGACTCTCCTACTCTGGAGTTGCCTAGGGAGAGCGGAGTCAGGCAGGTGTGGGGATACTCACAAGCTTCCAACTAAAAGTTGGAAGCTTGTGAATGTGAGGGTTATTTGTGCTTATGTACCAAACATCAGTTTTGATTACTTAGCCTTTTTGGAGTCTCTGGATTGTGTCCTGGAAGGGGTGCCATCTGGGGATTCCCTCGTGCTACCTGGTGATTTCAATGCCCATGTGGGCAATGATGGAGATATCTGGAAGGAGATGATTGGGAGGAATGACATCCCTAATCTGAACCCAAATAGTGTTTGTTTATTGCACTTTATTGTACTAGGCATGAGATGTGTGAGAAAAATGAATACATTTGCACATAGAGTGGTTTTTTACTGGGTACCAGGCCAACTTTGGCCAAAGGTCAATGAACAATTTTGTACTTGTGTCATTGGACCTGCCACCTTATGGCTTGGACACAGATGAAGAGAGGAGCAGAGCTGTCAGCTGATCACCACCTGGTTGGTGGTGAGTTGGATTCAATGGCGACGGATGATGCCAGATATACCTGGTAAACCCAAACATGAACCGTGTGAACTGGGAATGTCTGGTGGAGACACCTGTCTGTGTGATCTTCAAGTCACCCCTCCAGGAGAGTTTTTCACATGTCCCAGAGGAGGACGGGGACATGGAATCTGAATGGGTCATGTTCAGGCCTCTATTGCAGATGCAGCTTTCAGGAGCTGTGGCCTGAAGGTTATTGGTGCCTGGTTGCAACCAAAGGACCTACTGGTGGACACCAGCAGTGAAGGAGGCCATCAGGCTGAAGAAAGAAGAAAGAGGTCTTTGGGACTTAGTTGTCCTGAAGGACTCCTGATTTGTCTTGCCTGACCCTTTGTCTCTGTCTGGGTAATATTAATGCAGTATGTGCTTATTCAACAATGTAAGAGCCTGTCTGTTTCTATTTATTATTTTTTATTTGCAATATCAGTGGCGTGCGGTGAGGTTTGTGACAGTTGAGGCTGACTCATCTGGAATCGGATGCTCAAATATGAACCCAAAATAGAAGCTTATACTGTATTTCAGTTTAGCCTTTTTTTAAAGGCATCAAATTATGTTTTAATCAACTTCATACTCCTCTCTTTTTAAATGAATAAATAAATGACATGCATTATCTTACCTTTATTTTAAGATGAATGAGTTTGGAACAACTATGTTGAGTTTAGAAAAATCCTTTCGTTTTGAGATACAATCTTCTATTTTGTCTAAACAAAACAGCGAAAGTCTTACAGATTTTTATCAAATTCATCCATCCATCCATCCATTTTCTTCCGCTTATCCGGGGTCGGGTCGCGGGGGTAGCAGCCTAAGTAGGGAGGCCCAGACTTCCCTCTCCCCAGCCACTTGGAGCAGCTCCTCTGGGGGAATCCCAAGGCGTTCCCAGGCCAGCCGAGAAACATAGTCCCTCCAGCGTATCCTGGGTCTTCCTCTGGGTCTCCTCCCGGTGGGACATGCCCGGAACACCTCACCAGGGAGGCGTCCAGGAGGCATCCTAACCAGATGCCCGAGCCACCTCAACTGGCTCCTCTCGATGTGGAGAAGCAGCGGCTCTACTCCGAGTCCCTCCCGGATGACTGAGCTTCTCACCCTATCTCTAAGGGAGAGTCCAGCCACCCTGCGGAGAAAACTCATTTCAGCCGCTTGTATCCGAGATCTTGTTCTTTCGGTCATAACCCAAAGCTCATGACCATAGATGAGGGTGGGAACGTAGATCGATCGGTAAATTGAGAGCTTTGCCTTTTGACTCAGCTCTCTCTTCACCACGACAGACCGGTACAGCGCCCGCTTCACTGCGGACGCTGCACCTATCCGCCTATCGATCTCACGCTCCAGTTTTCCCTCATTCGTGAACAAGATCCCGAGATACTTAAACTCCTCCACTTGGGGCAGGACCCCCTCCCCGACCCGGAGAGGGCACGCTATCAAATTCAAATTTATCAAATTTATCAAATTCAGATTCAGATTTTATTTTATGTCTCAGAGTGTAAAAGAGTTAGGTAATGTACCCCACTAATGCCTCTGCATCCTTACAAGTTGTCCAAACCACCTCAACTGCCTGAATTTACACATATTACATACTTTGTACTTACAGTATGCTTGGTTAGGAGCAGGTGTCTAGATAGACTCCATATCTTCACATTAGTATAACTGCAATCATGACAAAAAAATCCCAAAGATTATAAAATTAAAGGCAACAGAATGAGTTTTTTTTATTTTTTATCTGAAAATGTTTCAGTTATTTATTAATTTCACACACATACCTATGCACCGTCACAGTTTCAGAAGAATAAGATTTCAGAACTGCAAACTGAAACCAAGAGTTCAAAATTAAAAATTAAAACAATTTATTAAATTGAAAAACAGACTAATTAGGGATCAAACAACTTAAAAATACTGGGGGACAGATTCTGGAAGACTGAACTGCCACAAGGGTACTGGATGTAATGTTAACGTGCATAATGTTCCACTGAGGAATAATTTAAAATAGACTGAATACACCTGTATATACTGAGGGTGATAAGAACGTGAAGACACCTGGGCTGAATGAAGACTGAGAATAAGTGAGAGTGGGCGTGGCAGGACTGAAGAGCAGAATCTGAACTGAAGAACACCGAGGCCGGCTGAAAACACAGAGGACACAAAACTGATCAAATAACACAAATACCATAATTTCAGAGTCAGAGTCAGAGAGTCTTTATTGTCATTTGCACCGCATGTGGTACATGTGATGAAAACGAGATTATGTACACGGGGTCCCAGTTACATCCAACAACAAATGCAAGAGAAAAACAGTAATAACATCTAGGATTAACTAAGAAAAACATCAGCTAGTAATACACTAAGCTCTAATGTAGTGGAAAAACATCATTATAAACAGCAGCACGAACATGAATTTAACACCAGAATTACAAAACACAGAAAACAAAACATAACAATCAAAAAAGAGCTAAACACAAAATAACAAACACAAAAAATGACCATAAGGAACCATAATGAAACTATCCAGATTGGCATGCATTACAGTATTAGCAAAATCAATGTGGTTCACATTAACAAATCAAAACAATATTTTCGGTTTTGTTATAATTTGCAAAAGAAAAGAAAAATGACAAACAATGTGTTGTTTTTGAACTTGACAAATTGCTTTTAACCTGCTTAACTTCAACTTTATTGCAACTGATTTATTATAGTCCATCTGATTGCTGTCAATCAAAGTGGTTTTCTGTTTGCTCTGACTGTGCAGCTATAAATAACCTGTTTTACTTAAAAGGACATATTTCACTTATCTATGTCAAACACCCATGCTTTTTCTTCATATTTTTATAATCTCATGGCTGTTTTGCAAAATAAAGCAGCAATTTTCTCAGAATGGCCTGTTTCTTTCCACACTTTGATCTGAGGAACGTTTTGCAAATGCTGTGTTGAGAGCAACAATCAGCTCAATCAATCGTCTTTAATCCCACCCTTCCACCCTCTCACCAACAGTCTCCATCAGCATCTCCTTGGTTCATTAGCCGACCTTTAGCCATCAGACAACAATTAGGCCTGTCGCTCGCTCACTAGCTTCGCCCTGCCAACTGTGCAGAGAGGAAGAGTACCTGACTAATGATTGGCCAAAGAGACCTGACAGCGCGTTACTGCCACAGCTGTAATTGAATCTAAGCTCTAACAAGCCTTTGAACAGGAGGAAGAAATATTTCATAAGCTGGGTGTGATTTGGTGGGTGCATGTAGTGAAAATAATGAATGTATTTCCCTCAGAATTATTTTTTAAATTTGAATTTATGTTTCAAGTAAGAAACAACAAACCAGATTTAGTGAGCCACAGAGTACTTTTAGCAAATGTTCCTTAATATAAGGTAATTTTGTTGTATTTTACAAAGCATTATTTTCTGTTTTCCGCCTTTTTAATAAGGTTAATGCTTTGCTCTTTAAATTATCTGCTGATTTATCAAACAAGGTTGAAAAGCAGTTTTCGTTACAGGCTCAAACCTGCAGTTAACATGAGGTTTTCTGATAAAAAATACTAGACAAAGCTAATATCCGTGATGCCTTCTACAGCATAAACTTTGCCTGACCAGCCGAGTTTGCATAGTAAATTAGTTTTGTAAGCTGTTTTCCAAAAACTTACTAATCAGATTGCAGCAAAAAACAAATGTTTTGATTACAGTACTGAGCTAAGCTATCACAATTTTCTAAATCGCACATAAATAATTTTCAGGCCACAAAAAATATGCTCTTTGAACAGTTTAGAATGGAAAATTTCTGCACTTTCTGCGGTCAAAATTAGGCCAAAAAGACGAAATCGGACATCAAACGGAAACACAGTATCAGAGTCCAGTAATCAGTACATCCACATCAGATAAGTGTTGCAGAACGAGCCAATGAAAGGCTCAAATGATGAATAAAAACAAATTGCATGAAAAAAAACAATAAAATATTAAAAGAGGGCACAGAACTTTTCAACTATCAGATAAAAGGTATGCAGCAATAATCACACAAGCGAAATGTTCGTCATTGCCTCCATTTAGTGTGAGGGTAATAAAAGACATGTCAGAGCTGAGAAAGAGCTGCAGCCGGGCCCCTCATTGCCCGCAGGGGACAGAGAGACTTTTGGGCCTAATAAGGACATGAATTAAGCAAATCAGGTAATTATAAAATTTGGATTGGTGATAATAAGGCAGTTTTACTCTTTGTTGCTTCCTTATTTTGTTGCACATTTACCCTGTTATCATTAAGAAAAAGAGGCTGAGTTGTAACTGTTTCTTTTTTTTTAAATAATTGGAGCAGTTCACATGATTTATGCTTTGAATTTACCAGAGATAAATCAAGACTGGGTAAGAATTTTTAAACACAGTCCTTTTTGCAGCTTTATTTTCATAGGAGTATCATTGTCTTTGTGTGGGGGTCATTTGTAGAAGGAAAATCTTTTGAAAATTTAACTTTTCTGAACTAGGTTAAGAGCTGAAAGTTGAAGGTGTTCTTCAAAAGTGTGTAATGCATTTCTTATTAAGGGACATAAATACAGAACAGTGCCTGTGGTATCCAAGCTTAACCCATCTTTGATTAGGGTTTACAAAAGTGGCACATTTGTTACCATGGAAATGTATTACCGGTATTTGTAATTAGGCTGCCATTAACCAGGCTAAACACAATGCCTATGTTTCTGGTCAGGAGAATCGCAGTGAAGCATGAGAAGCAGATTTGTATATACCGTACTTACCGGCCGATAAGTCGCACCACCCTATAAGTCGCATCAGTCCAGTTATGTCCAATAAAGTGGAAAAATCCATAAATATGTCGCTTCGCCCTATAAGTCGCATCTATTATGAGTCACCGCAGATGCGTCGCCTATGTTAGGCGTCAGCGGTGACAACCAGGAAATGGCCACAGGAGCGTGCACGGTAGGACTTTAAGAAGATTAACACTTAAAAACAATTATTTGTTTGCTGAAAATTTTAGCAAAGATGTGTCTGAGCTGAACTTTTCCTTAATAAATGTACGTAACGGTCAAATCAGCTGAATTTTAAAAAATTGTTTCGCTACGTCAGTGCTGCGAAGCGTGCACGCGCAGCGAAGCGTGCACGTGCGGCGAGCAGATACGCTTCATTTCTTTAAAATTTAACAAGATACACACCTTAAAAAAATATATATATGTTTGCTGACATTATAGCAAAAGTGTTTCTGAGCTTAACGTTTCCTTAATAAATGCACGATCAGCTGGATATAAAGGGGACCAAAGATGCAAAATTAACTTTTTAATGTTTTTTTTAACTCAACTTTGGTTATGTACTTCTTAAAAAAACAGTCCTAGGGCCAAAAACATGCACCCAGTGGTATATTTACTCTAAGTATATTTATTTTTCAGTGATATAAATGTCTCGTTTTCAAATCCTGGCGCTTGTGATGTCACAAGCTGTAGGACAACCCACCCCAACCTGAGTCCAGCCCCTCACCTAGCAACCCCTGGTGATGCTCCACCCACTTCAGTATAAAAGACGTCACGGTTGTTTTTCCTGAGTTCATCTCAGAGTTCGATGTTTTGTTGTTGTTAAAATGCAGTACCGCTAATAACTAATTATCTATCAGTAAAAACAAAAAAACTTATTTACGGGCTCTTAAATCAACCGGACGACTGCTCACGGACCATATCCGGTCAGCGCCGGATGTGGTCCGTCAAAAAAAAGCGGTGCTCGCACTAAGCAGTTAGCAGCCAGTGTGTTACTCTGCAGCCTTATTGCTTGTTTTCAAAGAGTCAGACGAAGAGTTTTTAACATGGAGGGTGAACTTATGGATGTTTCTCAGTGGCCTACGTGACGTGTCAGCGCCTCATTTGCCCTGCCCAAAATGGCGTCTGCCTCTGGGTCTGACTCAGGGTCCCCTTTGGAGTGCGGAGTTAATGTAAACAGATTTTTGAAGGGCGCGGCCTTCAGAGCTCATTATCATAAACAGATCGTTCAGAACGGAAGTCAGAAAAGGCACAACTAGAAAGGGGATATTTTATTATCTAAGAATTATTTTGTGCATTAAATTGAATGAACATGGTCTGGATAGTACGGAAGTGTATTGCATTCAACCATGTAATTTTTTTTTGGAGCTTATGTAGTAAAACGTGATAATTATGTAGTAAAAACGTGATAATTATGTAGTTAAAACGTGATACTAAGTAGTGAAAACGTGATATTATGTAGTGAAAACGTGATACTATGTAGTGAAAACGTGATATTATGTAGTGAAAACGTGATAATTATGTAGTGAAAACGTGATAATTATGTAGTGAAAACGTGATACTATGTAGTGAAAACGTGATACTTATGTCGTTAACACTAATTTGACTAAGGCTGCGCTTTTTTGCGCAAGGGAACTTGGCTTCCAAATCCCCCGGTCCCTTTCAGTGGGCTATATAATGTCGATTCACATGCTAATGACCCTGCTAATGACCCATTAATTCTACACCTACACCCCCCCACCCCCTACCCCTCAGTCCAAAATCCTTGGACCCAGTGCAAGCCTTGTATAACACATAAGCATTTATCGCTGCCAGGTCAAGCATGTTGTAGAACACGGCAATGGGCCGCACCGTATATAAATGTGCAATCTGGTCCATTATACCGGTATGTCAGTTGACCTCAGGTCATGTGACCTGTGTTGGTCCATCAGTTTACCTCAGGTCATGTGACCTGAGTTGGTCCGTCAGTTGACTTCATGTCGTGTGACCTGTGTTGTTTTGTCAGTTGACCTCAGGTCATGTGACCAGTGTTGGTCCGTCACTTGACCTCAGGTCATGTGACCTGTGTCGGTCCGTCAGTTGACCTCAGGTCATGTGACCTATGTCGGTCCATCAGTTGACCTCAGGTCATGTGACCAGTGTTGGTCCGTCACTTGACCTCAGGTCATGTGACCTGTGTCGGTCCGTCAGTTGACCTCAGGTCATGTGACCTATGTCGGTCCATCAGTTGACCTCAGGTCATGTGACCAGTGTCGGTCCGTCAGTTGACTTCATGTCGTGTGACCTGTGTCATTTTGTCAGTTGACCTCAGGTCATGTGACCTGTGTTGGTCCGTCACTTGACTTCAGGTCATGTGACCTGTGTCGGTCCGTCAGTTGACCTCATGTCATGTGACCTGTCTGTCAGTTGACTTAATGTCGTGTGACCTATGTTGGTCTGTCACTTGACCTCAGGTCATGTGACCTGTGTTGGTCCGTTAGTTGACCTCATGTCATGTGACCTGTGTCGGTCCGTCAGTTGACCTCATGCCATGTGACCTATGTCGGTACGTCAATTGACCTCATGTTGTGTGACCTATGTCGTTTTGTCAGTTGACCTCAGGTCATGTGACCTGTGTTGGTCTGTCAGTTGACTTCATGTCATGTGACCTGTGTCGGTCCGTCAGTAGACCTCAGGTCATGTGACCTGTGTCGTTGTGTCAGTTGACCTTAGGTCATGTGACCTGTGTTGGTACGTCAGTTGACCTCATGCTGTGTGACCAGTGTCGTTGTGTCAGTTGACCTCAGGTCATGTGACCTGTGTCGGTCTGTCAGTTGACTTCATCTCATGTGACCTGTGTCGTTTTGTCAGTTGACCTCAGGTCATGTGACCTGTGTTGGTCCGTCACTTTACCTCAGGTCATGTGACCTATGTCGGTCCATCAGTTGACCTCATGCCATGTGACCTATGTCGGTACGTCAATTGACATCAAGTTGTGTGACCTGTGTCGTTTTGTCAGTTGACCTCAGGTCATGTGACCTGTGTTGGTCCGTCAGTTGACTTCATGTCATGTGACCTGTGTCGTGTCAGTTGACCTCAGGTCATGTGACCTGTGTTGGTCCATCACATGACCTCAGGTCATGTGACCTGTGTCGGTCCGTCACTTGACTTCAGGTCATGTGACCTGTGTCGGTCCGTCAGTTGACCTCATGTCATGTGACCTGTCTGTCAGTTGACTTCATGTCGTGTGACCTGTGTTGGTCGTCACTTGACCTCAGGTCATGTGACCTGTGTTGGTCCGTTAGTTGACCTCAGGTCATGTGACCTATGTCGGTCCGTCAGTTGACTTCATGTCATGTGACCTGTGTCGGTCCGTCAGGTGACGGACAACAATAGGTCAAGCATGTTGTAGAACACAGCAATGGGCCACCTGCATGTGTCAGAACGCACCGTATATACATGTGC
The DNA here is from genome assembly GCA_038048925.1 of Garcialebias charrua. NCBI lineage: Eukaryota > Metazoa > Chordata > Actinopteri > Cyprinodontiformes > Rivulidae > Garcialebias > Garcialebias charrua. The sequence continues at coordinate 57,038 of JBBPBX010004635.1, forward strand.
CAAGGACAAGGAGAGAGACAGTACTTGTAAGCAAAATAATTTATTTGACAGAACATCAGGGTTATAGGATAATCAGCACAGCAGAATAAGACAATTGTATGCATAAACTTGTTCTGGAGCAGACAAAGCTTTCCGTTCAGTGGATGTCCCAAAATGTTCAACTGTGAGATAACTTCAGGGTCTGTTATGTGTGAATTGGTCAGGGCCTCTCTAAGGGGGGAAGTGCAACTTACTTACCTGGTGGAAACATTGGAATGCAGTCTGGTGTGGTGGGGGTGTCTGAGTTGTGAGCACGCATATTTATAACAAAAGGCAGTTAATGGCCTACTAATGGTTGAAGAGAAGGAGGGGGTTTGTCCTCAGGATCTTGAAAATTCAGTCATCCTAGTGTTAAAATGCGATACTAATTCAGGAGGAGCGTTTCCTTTAAATACTGTACAGTAGACCTGCAGACTTCCATATATGTCAGATAGGACAATGGTTAAGGCCGTTGCCCTTCACGCAAATGACCCAGGTTCGAATCTGACCTGGTCTGACTGATTTTTTTTTCTTCTTTGGATTATATATATAATAATATTTATGCAGAAAATACTTTGCTTATCAGCGTGATTGGGGTGTAATGTGGTTAAATAACGTCTTAATTTATTAGGCTTCATGCTGTCCTCTGCTAATATTTTAAGACATAACAGACACACCGGTCTTTCCTCATCTCCCACCTTCGTCACAGTGAAGCCAAGCGCTTCGTCATATTTCCTCGTCTTAGCTTTCTGGGGACCTGCTTTCTCAATATCTTCGTCTGTCTTCGCCTTTCTTTTCATCCCTGTTAAATATTTCTCCATGCTGTATCTTCGCCGCACTTTCTAAAACTTCTCATGCGCTGCTGTGGCTTCTTACTCTGTGAAAAAACTATTCTGCGCGCTCAGTCTGACAATAACAGCGCCACTGCCCCTACTGGCGCGGATGTGTAATTACACTTACCATTTCATACAGTTCAATATTATTAAAATGTAAACACTCAACAACAAACCTATCAAAAGTAATGGCAAAAGACTGAAAATAGTTTATATTTTTACAATAAATGCATGTACAAATAAGCTAACAGGGAGTGCCTGTATGTTGTTTTTTTTATTTCGTTTCACGCAAGTTGAAGCAGTTGAAAGACTTCAGCTTTAGGGCTTAAAGTTTGTTTACAGAGCAGTAACTTCGTGATTATTCACAGCAATGATTACCATTAGTTGACCTACATGTTTACAAACGTAGACTGCTTCTTGGGAGACCTTCACAAGATGTTCCTGCCCGCCAATCGGATGTGGGCCCCATATGGAATATGGATTCCATATCCACAGATCAGTTGCTGCTGATCTGTTCATGTTGCTGTGTTCAATCGTGCTCACCTGCTAGCTCATACAAACTCATGATTGTACTGCTATTCATGTGATGTTTCTGTGCTGTTAGTGCCTATTGTATTTTAAGGAAATTTTAACTTAGTTCATATCTTATATGTTACAGTTTTTCTATTACATTTTATTGTTTTATGTAATTGGGACCCTGTGTACATAATCTCGCTGCACTGCACACATCCCATTGCGAACAACAATAAAGAATCTCTGTGTGTGACTCAGTGATTACACGAAATAGTCCAATTACAGTTACTAACACCTCAGAGCAACAACATAACAGGTCAAAGTTAAAGAAATACACCAAACTGTTGACAAATCTCTGCATTTTATTGAGTGTCCATCACTCTACAAACAACTTAAAACATGACAATTGTCCTATTCTACAAAACAGCACTGTGGAAAAAACATCGCTTTGTAATAAAGGAACACAACAGGTTTTTTCCAAAAAAAAAAAACACAAAAACAAACAAACAAAGGAGTTATGTAAACAAACTTTAAGCCCTAAAGCTGAAGTCTTTCAACTGCTTCAACTTGCGTAAAACGAAATAAAAAAACAACAACATACAGGCACTCCCTGTTAGCTTATTTGTACATGCATTTATTGTAAAAATATAAACTATTTTCAGTCTTTTCCCATTACTTTTGATAGGTTTGTTGTTGAGTGTTTACATTTTAATAATATTGAACTGTATGAAATGGTAAGTGTAATTACACATCCGCGCCAGTAGGGGCAGTGGCGCTGTTATTGTCAGACTGAGCGCGCAGAATAGTTTTTTCACAGAGTAAGAAGCCACAGCAGCGCATGAGAAGTTGAAAGTGCGGCGAAGATACAGCATGGAGAAATATTTAACAGGGATGAAAAGAAAGGCGAAGACAGACGAAGATATTGAGAAAGCAGGTCCCCAGAAAGCTAAGACGAGGAAATATGACGAAGCACTTGGCTTCACTGTGACAAAGGTGGGAGATGAGGAAAGACCGGTGTGTCTGTTATGTCTTAAAATATTAGCAGCGGACAGCATGAAGCCTAATAAATTAAGACGTTACTTAACCACATTACACCCCAATCACGCTGATAAGCAAAGTATTTTCTGCATAAATATTATTATATAAATAATCCAAAGAAGAAAAAAAAAAGTCAGTCAGACCAGGATGGAATCGAACCTAGGTCATTTGCATAAAAGGCAACGGCCTAAACCATTGTCCTATCTGACATATATGGAAGTCTGCAGGTCTACTGTATTTAAAGGAAACGCTCCTCCTGAATTAGTATCGCATTTTAACTACATAAGTATCACGTTTTCACTACATAGTATCACGTTTTAACTACATAATTATCACGTTTTCACTACATAATATCACGTTTTCACTACATAGTATCACGTTTTCACTACATAATATCACGTTTTCACTACTTAGTATCACGTTTTAACTACATAATTATCACGTTTTCACTACATAATTATCACGTTTTTACTACATAAGCTCCAAAAAAAAAAAAATTCATGGTTGAATGCAATACACTTCCGTAGGATAGCCCACAGACATACCATAAAAATTTATAAAACCAATAATTGGTCCCCTTTCAAAATTAGTTTTGCTACGTGCACCCGCACGGGTGAGAACGCTTCATTTTTTATTTTATTTAACAAGATATACACCTTATAAAAATATATATGTTATCGTAAAAGTGTTTCTGAGCTTAACTTTTCCTTTAAAAATTAACGTAATGTTCAAATCAGCAGGATTTTAATTGTTTCGCTTTGTCGGTCTTCCAAATGGTTGCGTGCGCTACGAAAATAAATTATAAATAAATCGAATTTTCGCTCAAACATCTCCTAAAGCTAACTCATTGTAAATGTCCATCCAGTGATCACTTTCTGTAAGTTTCATCAAAATCTGTCCTGTGGTTCTTGAGCTATTTTGCTAACAGTCAAACACTGAGCTAACAGTAGTTCATACCTCCAGAGAGCAGGAGGCCGGGCTGCGACAGAGTGAGTCCGAGCAGAGGAAGCTGCGGTTGGACACATGAGCTGGGAACGGTCGGTGGACCCTAGCGGCCGAAAGTGGTACTGTTCTATTTTTTTCATCAGAATGAATGGAAACGGTCATATCTCAGCCAAAAATTGGTCTAAAAATATGGGAAAAATCCCTAAATATGTCGCTTCGACGTATAAGTCGCAGGACATGAAAATTAATTAAAAAAACTGCGACTTATAGGCTGGAAAATACGGTACAACTAGTGTAAAGTCGTCATTCAGTTGGAACAACAATATTTTACATCTGTAAAAAAGATCTGGAAATCTTTGTGCACAAAGCTGTTTTTTTTTCATATTATTTATTGTTAGTGCGTTTTTATTTTAAATTTTTTTTTTATCTGTTTGTGAAATTACAAGGCAGTATTGTCTTGAATTATATTTTATTCCTTCCGATTTGGCCTTGTTAGTATGCAAAAGTGTCCACATATCATAAAACATGACTTTTCATTGGCAGCAACCTCCTTCTTCCTCCTGCTTCTCCTAGCGCAGCCTCATCGAAACAGATGGCGTTTTATGCTGGGCACAATCAGGACTATTCAGCATCGGGCCGGGCAGGCCCTCCCCACCTGTGTTCAGCCCAATCATAACCTAATGAACACATTGGGAGCAGTCTGTTCCAAATTACTCCCAGTTGGAGACAGGGCTGCAGGTAACCTCCACCCCCCACCCCCTCGCCTCACCGTCACACTTTGCCCCTTCCTCTGCACCTCACCTTCTTTGCAACAGTTGCCTTGCCCACCCGCCTGAACCGATATTGGCTCCAGCGCTCAGACCCCGACCCTGACTCCTAATCAAATCAAGATTCATATCTCGGTGCTGTCAGCATTCCACCACGGCTCAGAGAGGCTGTGAAGGCAGCGACCGGCGTATAAGTTACATGTGGGGAGATGTGGATTGACAGCTTAAGTGTTTATGTATTGCAATGAAATTGGTTTTATGTGATAGAAATATTAGAGCTGTTTTTGTAGCGCTTTTGCCGTTAGTTCTCCCCCATTTGTACGAACACACGTATGCGCGGACATATAAAGGTGCTTTTTAGGCCCTGAAATACTTTACGTTGACCACATCAAATATAAGCATTATCGGCATAGTTTCACCTCTGAGAGGGGAATTTATTTATTCACTTTCCTCTGTTTAGATTGTGCACATTGTTTAGGTTCTGTTTATGTGCTGAGATAGAACAAAAATGAGAAAAATATCAGTATACAGTACTTCTACTTTTACAGCTGAATAGCTTGATTCCCCTGTGGATATGTGTCAGAACAAGCAAGAGGCTGTTGTGCAAAGAAGGCAGTTGACACCAGAAGTGTGCTATAGTCAAGCGCCGCTGACATTCTGATACATCCTCCGACCTCCTCAGGGACAAAAGCATGAAACCAGGGCCCCTGCCTCCTCATGTCCCATCAATGGCCAGTAGACCTCAGAAACCATGGGCCAACCGGCAGCTGCTACATGGGTGTCCATCACTGGTTTTGACAGTTCTGCCCTGCTGGTTGCCCTTCTTCACACTGTCCCTCTGGTCAATCTACACCTCAATTGGCCCCTGCGCTGGTGGGTGAAGCCTGTTCCTTCTGTTGCATGTCAAAAAGAGCCAGGAGCCACGCAGGATGTGCAAATATCCTCTCTAATGGCCTTGATCCAGATCGATGCACCAGTGACAATAGTCCCCTATGCCTGAGGTTTGGTTGTCATTTAGGAAACACAGAGGCCACCACAATAACACAGCACAATTATGCATGCGGGACAAGTACCATTGACATGCTAAAGAGCACTGCCAGTTGCTATGATAATTAAGTTAGCTCATACCGAGGCAGAGAGGGCTCTTGTCTTTTAAATGCCTTTTGAGACAATAGACAAGACAATGAGATAGATTCTAACCATTTCTTTGTCAATTTGCTTAGGTGATTATTTTGATCTTTAAAAATGAGGGTTTTCGGAAAAGGATATTACCAATTAATTACTGTAATATGTTACCTGCTCTTTGAGTGGTCTCAGGCCCAATTTACATTTGAGCTATCTACTAGAAACAGTATGGATTTACACTTCCACAGAAATGGTTAAGTTGTTTGTTTGTCATATGCAGATTAACACAAGGTTGACAATGCAATGAAATGTTCAGGATGAGAAGAAACTATACTCACTAAACCAGGTGTCACCAGCACGGTGCCCGCGGGCACCCGGGTGCCCCCAAGGACCATTTGAGGTGCCCCCGGACCTGTTCTAAAAATAGCACAACTCGCTACTAAGCTGCATTTAAAATTTCATTTTATTCAGTTGTTATTCTTTTTTTTTGTATTTATATATATTTTAAAACGTCTATCTTAAAAATATGTTATTAAAAATATGTTTATTATACATTCTTTTCAATTTACGCTTTGTTATTTCCGAAGAGTTTATCAAGCTGGTGCCCTTTGTATGACTCTGTACCCAGGAAGTAGCTCTCAGTTTCAAAAAGGTTGGTGAACCCTGCACTAAACACATAACACAACAAACAAAACAAAACAAAATACAAGAAATATTAAAGCAAGCAATAAGGGTACAAAATAAAGTACTAAAAATTGAAAAACAAAATATAAATAAAAAGAATATTTACAAGGTCCAAAAGAAATATAATAAACAACAACATGGTAGAATACAACAGTAAGTCAGATGAATTTATATGAATATGTATTTCACAGGTAGTAATATAAGCTTGTAATCAGCTGTATAAGAATTATTTTCTTCTTTCTGCACCCTTTTCATTCAATGTTTTTTTCTTTTTAATGAATTTGTTTTGTTTATTTTGTTTATTTTAAATGGTTGCATAAATTAAAATAAATAATAAATACACACACCTTCGAAATAAATTAAACTAAACAAATAAAGAAAGCTTAAATGCACATTTATTCAATTAAATGTTTAAATGTTGAATACTTAAAAAAAATCACATTGCACTCACAGTGGGATGGTGGTGCAGAGGTTAGAGTAGGTGGGCCTGCGATCAGAAGATCGTAGGTTCAACTCCCAGTACCGACAACATTGAAATGTGGGTGGGATAGGTGAAGCGCCCACACCTGCCTCCACAATCATTTGCCCCACTCTGGACCCTTGAGCAAGGCTCTTAACCCCCACCATCTGCTCCCCCAGATGCCCTAGATAGCAGCTCTTTGCTGCACACAGAGGGCTGCGGTAGCTCGGTGGTCGCATCAGGAAGGTCATCTACCGTAAAAATAATTGCCACATCTTCGTGTGACTTTGTTCGCTGTGGCAACCCCTGAAGAAGGAGCAGCCAAGGGGAAAAAAAGCTTAAAGGAGAAATGAAAAGTGTTTTTAAGCTAATAGTAGTCTAATGAAAAGCATAAAATAAGCTTGTTGAGAAATTTTCACAAGTCAAAAATGTCATCCTAACTCAAATTTAGACTTTGCAAAGTGAAAAAATTCTCATCTGGTGTTTTTGACCCCCCTCCCCCTGCCTGCTCTCCGTCCCCTGAATATGACATAGGCAGTGCAATGGTCGTCCCTCATACAGTAATATTAGTGTGTGTATCTAGTTGTGGACAAAAAGGTTTCAGTGTGTAGCAATTAGGGATGCAGCAAAAAAAATCTATTTTTTAAAGAATCAAGATTCTTAGTCCTGGCGATTCAGAATCGATTCTAAAAGCCCCAAAATCGATTTTAAAACTTTTTTAAAATTTTATATTGTATTTTTACCGCTCCTGTGCATTCGGCCGCTGTAGAATTTTGGCCGTGTAGGGCCACCGTAGTTAGTTAGCCAGGCAGCTCCCAATAGAGCCTGCTAGCAAGGAGGGAGACAGCATGTTTCAACTTGCTCCTTCATCTTTAAAAATCATTTTAGATCCTACTATGTTCTGGGGAAGACAGAGCTTAACAAGACATTGGTAACTGTTTCAGGACATTTTCAACACCCCCACTTCCACGTTAGCATACGGCGCTAGCATGCTAACGTTAGCATACGGCGCTAGCATGCTAACGTTAGCATGCGGCGGCTAACGCACGGCTATTCGTATTTCCAGGATAGAAATGCCCATTAATGCACTAAATCACCAAACTGTTTTTGACAAACTAAAGTGATATCCTTCAGATTCAAAAAAGTCTTCTGCTTCCATTTTAAATGACAGACAGGAGGACAGTAATGATGGGTTTATAGCTTCAGTGTTATTGTAAGATAGCAAAGGAGGTCTTAATTGTGTCATAAAAGTGCGTCCAGAAAATTACTACAGAAATCACTGCACTTCGGCATGTAGCAGGAAAAATGTAAAAAACTATTTCTTTAAGCTACTGACTTGAAAAAAGCATACTAAGTATGTTTATGTGTGTTGTTTACTATATGAAATTCTTGTTATATCAATTTTTTCAGATTTGATTACATTTCTCCTTTAAATGCACATGATATATACTGTATTACACTAACATCAACTACACAGGTTGTGTGACATGTTATTGCACAGGTACAGTAGTGGGAAACATTGAGATTTTTATTTAGGCAGGTTAATCCCATTGAGCCTCGAGGACTCATTTACAAGAGAGACCTAAGGTAGTGACATACATGATACAGCCACATGTAGCAGCAATAAACATATTAGCTGTCACAGCTAATATTTGTCATATTAGGTGCCACATATGTGTTTTGGTATATGTTCTTGTCAATTGTTCACTATTATTATCAAGAGTTCAGTAATCTGACAGCTTGTGGATAATGACTGTCCTTTAGTCTTTTTGTACGTGAAGACAGACTCCTGTATCATCTGCCAGAGGGTAGTAGACAGAAGAGTACTTGTGCTGGGTGGGTGTGGTCCTTAATGATGTTGCGTGCTTTACACAGACATCAGCTGTGGTAGATGTCCTGGATGGTGTGGAGACTGCTACCAGTGATGTCCTCTGCTGTTTGCACCACCCTCTGTAGAGCTTTCCAGCTCTGACTGGTGCAGTTCCCATACCACCCTGTGACGCAGCCTGTCAGCAGGCTCCCAGTGGTGCACCTAGAAGTTAGTGAGGAAGCTGGTGTTTGTACCAAACTTCTTTAGTCGTCTTAGGAAGGAGAGTTTTTGTAGGGTTTTCTTGACCACAGTGTATGTTTATAAAGTCCAGGACAAAACCTCGGTTTGTGAACGCCAAGGAACTTGAAGCCATTGACCTGCTCTCAGCGTTGTTTATGTTGATGGTGGAGTGCTGACCTACACGTTGCTTCCTGAAGTCCACTGTCGTCTCCTTCGTTTTGCTGACATTTAGAGTGAGGTTATTTTCCTGACACCAGCTGGTCAGGGATTTCACCTCATCCCTGTAGGCACTCTCATCGTCGTTGGTGATGATGCTCAAGTGTGATCAAAACGGCTGTTTAAATGAGACTACAAAAAGCTTTGAACCCACTCTGGTTTCCATGTCAGGTCATGAAATGTTTGTATTTTAACAACATGTGCATGCCTGCAGACACCACTGTTGAGCATCAGAAATGTTACACCCAGAATAATCAAATCGCCCGTGCCCATGTCTAGCAATCACTGTGCGAGGGTTGGGGTACACCCTGGACAGGTCGCAAGTCCATCACAGGGTCACAGAAAAACAAGATGAACAACCATTCACTCTCTCACTCACACCTAGAGACAATTTAGAGTTACCATTCAGACGAACATGCATGTTTTTTGGTCTGTGGGAGGAAACTGGAGAACATGCAAACTCCACCCAGAAAGGCCTCTGGACCGGGATTTGAATCGGCAACCTTCTCACTGAGAGGCAGCAGCTCTACCAGTTGCGCCACCGTGCTGCCGCTGCTACACATTAAATTTTAAAATGAACCTAAAAATAAAAACAAAAATACAGGAAAAGTTAGGGATGCACGATATTGGAATCTTGGCCGATATCTGATATGCCGATATGTTAAAACTTATTTGGCCGATACCAATACCGATTTTTTTTCTCTCGACCTACTTACAGAGACTACATATTTTTCTCTGCTGTGTAATTAAAATACTACATTATTCTGCATGATCTTTGTCAGTTTGAGCTACTACCAAATGCAGATAAAATAGGTGTGCACTCATAGACACCCCAAGGTGTGTAGTGGCCGGGGCTTGAACCTGTGTCCTTCGGGTCCCAAGTCGGCAGCCCTGCCTCTACACCATCTTGGCCCCATATATATATAAATATATATACAGTATATATATATA
>JBBPBX010004636.1:0-75758 GCA_038048925.1 Garcialebias charrua
TTCATTAATAAAAATCTCAAAGTGCTAAGGTAACTATTTGTGAGCAGCAGTATGATTCCATGCCAAGAAAGAGCACCACAGACACCATCTTTGCTTTGAGGATGCTGATGGAGAAGTACAGAGAGGGTCAGAAAGGACCCCATTGTGTCTTGTGGATTTAGAAAAAACATATGTCAGGGTGCCAAAGGAAGAGGTGTGATATTGCATGAGGAAATTTGGAATGGCAGAGAAGGCTTTTAGACTGATAGAGGACATGTACAGTGTATCACAAAAGTGAGTACACCCCTCAAATTATTGCAGATATTTAAGTATATGATTTCATGGGACAACACTGACAAAATGACACTTTGACACAATGAAAAGTAGTCTGTGTGCAGCTTATATAACAGTGTATATTTATTCTTCCCTCAAAATAACTCAAGATACAGCCATTAAAGCTGCACTATGTAACTTTGTAATGCAGTCTGTAACTTTTCTAACAATATATTTTTAACATATTTCTTCACTCTGTCACTATCTACTGACAGACTGATGTTAGACAAAGTAATCTCTGAAAAAAACTATAGTCCCCTTGCTTCTCTATCAGCATTTATAAAAACACTAAAAACACAGAGTGACCCGTCCTTAACCAGCCAATAAAAACAGAGTTTGTAACCAGCCAATAAAAACAGAGCTTGAATTTGAATCAGCCAATAAAAACAGAGCTTGAATTTGAATTTCAGCAGGGCCTCCCCCTCAGAGCCATATATGGCTCTGAGGGGGAGGGATCAGAATGCTTTGCCTGTTGAAAATTTTCTAAGTTCTGCACTCTACAGAAAGTTACACATAGCACCTTTAAGAAGGTTATTAAGAAAACATTAAAAAATAACATTGACATGGACAAGAAACGGATTTGTTTGGATTAAAGATCAAGATGATTCACAACCTAAAATAATAAAAGAAATGAAGGACTTGGAAAAACTTAAATAATCTAGAAGACAGCAAAGTCAGATCATCACGTTATCCTAAATATATAATTATAAACATTAATCTCATGAGATTAAGCCAGAAAAGGGTAGCATGCCCTCTCCGGGTCGGGGAGGAGGTCCTGCCCCAAGTGGAGGAGTTTAAGTATCTCGGGATCTTGTTCACGAATGAGGGAAAACTGGAGCGTGAGATCGATAGGCGGATAGGTGCAGCGTCCGCAGTGAAGCGGGCGCTGTACCGGTCTGTCGTGGTGAAGAGAGAGCTGAGTCAAAAGGCAAAGCTCTCAATTTACCGATCGATCTACGTTCCCACCCTCATCTATGGTCATGAGCTTTGGGTTATGACCGAAAGAACAAGATCTCGGATACAAGCGGCTGAAATGAGTTTTCTCCGCAGGGTGGCTGGACTCTCCCTTAGAGATAGGGTGAGAAGCTCAGTCATCCGGGAGGGACTCGGAGTAGAGCCGCTGCTTCTCCACATCGAGAGGAGCCAGTTGAGGTGGCTCGGGCATCTGGTTAGGATGCCTCCTGGACGCCTCCCTGGTGAGGTGTTCCGGGCATGTCCCACCGGGAGGAGACCCAGAGGAAGACCCAGGACGCGCTGGAGGGACTATGTTTCTCGGCTGGCCTGGGAACGCCTTGGGATTCCCCCGGAGGAACTGCTCCAAGTGGCTGGGGAGAGGGAAGTCTGGGCCTCCCTACTTAGGCTGCTACCCCCGCGACCCGACCCCGGATAAGCGGAAGAAGATGGATGGATGGATGGATGGATAATCTCATGAACAGATTTTTGGACCATGACAGAGAATACTGACTTAGAACCAAAAATATGTAATGTTGATGATTTGATTGATCCGGGCTTCTTTCCTTTTATGGAGGAGTGTGATTATTACAGTGAAAAACAATTTAAGTTGTTCATCTTGTATATAAACGATTTGGTTAAGGTGTCTGGTCTCTTCAAATGCGTTCTTTTCGCTGATGATAAAACTTTTTTTGTTCTGGTACTAATATTGAACAACTATTGGTGTCAATGATGAAGGATTAAAATTCAGAATTGGTTTAAACTCAACAAATTATCATTAAACTTGGAAAAAACTAATCAAATGATATTTACTAATAGAAATAAAAAAATTGATATTCCATTTCAAGTTGAGGATTCAGTGATTTGTAGAGTTAGTGAGGCAAAATTTTTGGGTGTTGTCATTGCCGATAATCTATCATGGAAACAACATATTAATTCTGTTAAAACAAAAATATCTAAATCTATTGCAATATTTTATAGAGTTAGACATCTACTAAACGACAAGGCACTGTATTTGTTGTATAATACAATTATTGTGCCACATTTGATTTATTATGTTAATGTTTGGGGAAAAACGTGTAAATCAATTTTTTATTTATTTATTTACTATTTTTATTTTGCAGAAAAAATTTGTAAGAATTATAACAAGAAAACATTACTGTCACCCATCAAGTGAATTATTTTATCAAATGAAGTTGCTGAAGTTCTATGATTTGGTGGATCATAACATTTTGTCACTTATGTATAGAGCTCATAAAAATACACTACCATCAAACATCCAAATGTATTTTGTGAAAAGATCAAGTTGTTACAATCTCAAGGGGAAAGATGTATTTGTAAAACCGCAGTTTAGGACTAGTTTGAAGGGAAGAACTACTGTACCTTAATTCAAGGAATACGATTATGGAATGACTTAATGACAAATGTTAAAGAAGCCAAATCAATCATTGTATTTAAGAAACTGGTTAAAAACGAATTGTTAAATAAATATGAATGAATGTATTTTAATGAGTAATATATGCAAATTGAAAATCGAATGAGTTATTTACTTATTTTGTTATTGTATAATTTTTTGTTTGAATTGATATTAGATAATAATGAGCAGATTTAATAAGATACTTTCTTCATCTGCTACCTTTCATTTTATATTTTTATTATATTTTTTCCATTATACATATGTTAATTGTGTATTTCATTATTATAAAATGAATAAATGAATAAAAAAAATAAAAATAAAAAAGCCCTTTGGATGAAGGGCAAAATGTTTTCTGTTACAAATAAAGTCTAGTTGTTTTTGTATTGAATGCTTGTTCTGACATTGTTGTGTTGTTGTCTGCCTAATATTTGAGGCCACCTAGCCAGACATTCGTTTGGAGTCATATTCCAGTCTCCCCCTAAAATGACATGGTCAGTGAGATGCCATATTTTAAATTCCAGTATAACCTGAGATAATTCCTACAGTAGAGCTCTGGTTAAGCTGTCACTATTAAACCATAAAACATTACCGGCAACTATTATGAGGACCAAGTGGTCCATTTTGATCACCACTGTTAACCAGTGTCCCTGTGTCACTATTTCCCCAGATAAATTGTTAAAACAAATTGCAACACCACCAGTTCAGTTTGTACCATGGCTGAATAAAATCTTGCAATTAGCCCAAAAAGTTTAATCTGTACTTGACGAATGAGTCTCTTGAAACAAAAACAGTTCATTTCTGTCCTTTCAAAAACAAAAATAATGCTTTCCTTTTGATATTGTCTTTTAAACCTCTAACATTAAGCGAACCAAATGAAAATTTCTCATTCAACATAAAAAAACAACAATGAAAAGGGGTTTAACCCCAAGATCGTTAGAACAGTTAACAATAAATGTTTTTCAGTAAGCAAGCTTAAACTGAAGAGCTGCATTTGCAAGTCCCTTTAATGTCCTGCTTCTCCATCTTATTATCATGCGTGCCTTCCATACCCATTTGGCCCCATCAATATACCCAAAGGGGCCATGAAAATATGCCACCTTTCCAGCTTTTGTGGCTTGATCAATGAGTGGCCACATTTCTCTCCTCCCAGTCCTCTTTGGGTAACATATCAGCAAACCTGATGCACAATTCTTTGCAGTAGGTGGATTTTTTATTTATTTATTTTCCCTCCAGATTTCTTCCTTAATTATTCTTTGAGTGAAAAGAACAATGATGTTTCTGTCTAAAAAATGATAGGTGAAATTTAGGACTTGCTAAGTGAGCTCCAGAAAACATGACTGCTCAACCTGCCATCTTGTCCTGCCTCCTCTTTGGTTAGCTTGTATCTGTTTTACATACTAGGCTTTTAATATTTCACTGACATTACATGTTCTGATTGGTTCGGTTTTGCACTGACCAATCAGCTCTGGGCAATTCAGATGCTGCATTGGTCTGATCAAATAAAGTCTGACTGTTAATTTGAATTCTGCAGCGTCTTTCCAGTGTCGTTACCAAATCAACGTTCTTTTTGTACATTTTACTTGACCATATTTTCAGCTATCATGTAAGTAGTTTTGTTTGTTGTGGACAGTGATTAAAGCGACCAAGCTCAAACATCCTAAGTTAATATATTTTATTCCAAGGTTCATTGAATGTAGCATCATTGATTGGGATACAGTTGTACTATAATTTTAAATCCATTATACTAGACCTGTGTCTGAAGGTATGTTGGAAACTACATATTGAAGTAATTAAACAGTGCGTCTGTTATTAACATAGCAATCAGATATATCTTAAAGTTACAGTCAGCGTCATTTTAATCAAAGTGAATGAGGATGTAAGCAACGCATATTGTGTAATACTGTAGCGGGTTTATTTGTTATTTAAGTACATTACTATACAAAGTTTTAAATGTAAGATCTGATTACAATGTTTTACTGCGTTGTTTTTTTTTTCTTATTTTTTATCAAATGAAATTGTTGTGCTGTTTTATTACAGNTTTATGGGATTGTCTTGTATTGTGTTTCTTTTGTAAAAAAAATAAACAAAATTTAATAAACATAAACCATTGTTTAGTAAAATGGCATGTTGTGTTACAAATAAAACTAAATAAAAATTAACAAAATAACAGTCAATTGCACCCCTAAAGTCACTGTGATAAAGTATCACATTAATTTAATTATTTTAGCCACAGGAGTGAGTTTAAAAACAGGATGATGTCTATATGGACTAGTTGAATGAGGTGTCTCTAAAATATCCTGATGCATGATCAATAATAATTTCAACAATTTTTTAATCTGTCCACAGGACCTGACTTTATTTTGTTAGATGTCTCTAAAATAGTTAGTGAATCATGTTTACATGTAGGTAAACATGGATGTTTAACAAGAAAGTTCATACTCAATAATCCAGGTATCAAATCTGATAAGTCTCAATCTGGTCATCTGGACAGTTTCTTTTAGTCGAAACGTTTCACCCTCAGTCCAGAGGGCTTCCTCAGTCAGAGTTCCAGCACATTGATCTTCCCCCACCAAGCTGTAAACAACTTATGTGCTTTACAAAAGGAAAAATAAAATCATAAAATCACAGAAGTACTATACAAAAAGGTAAAACATAACAAACTCTAAAATCAATGTACAAAATTAACCAAAATCCTGTCTGAAGAGATAAGTCTTAAGTTTTTAATGCATCTGTTGACTCGGAGCAGCGCATTGTTAGCTAAATGTTCTGCTGTATTTGACTTGCTGCTGCTTTTGTTTGTTAATTTTTTTGGTTGACACAGTCTTTCCTATTTATGTATGTCCTCGTTAAATTAGGTTAGTAATGACTTTTACTTGAAGCATGTTAAAAAAAATTACGAAATTACAAAATCGTTCCGGGGAGTGGGGGTGGGGGGGGGGGCTGTTGCCGCAACGTTTGTCACGTTTTTCATCCCTTCTGAGTTTGCAGGTATGGATTGATTACTTTCTTTTTCAGTGGAGCAATTTTATCAAGTGAAGTTTGCATTCAAGTTGTAAGTTGATCTACTAGATCAGGGGTCTGCAACCTTTACGATCAAAAGAGCCATTTCTGCTTTTTTGTTCACTAAATCAAACGTGTCCAGAGCCACAAAAACGGCTACAATTATCAACTGTTGGCCCATGGGCCAATTTAGGTTTGTCAGAGGGGGCTTTTTTGGCCAGTAGGCATTAAATTATAAAACTAAACACATCTGATGATTGTTCACATTGATATTTTTACATGTTGAGACAAAAGAAAAGACTGGATTCAATCCATTCATCCATCATATTTACCGTATTCTCTGGCCTATAAGTCACACCAGAGTATAAGTCGCACCAGTCCAATTATGTCCAATGAAGTGGAAAAATCCACGAATAAGTCGCACCTCACGGCACAAAACGAGCACGCGCAGCAACAACAGACCTGCAGTGCAGCAAACAGACCTGCATCTCTTTGATCTTTAAAGATAAACACATAAAAAATATATTCCTGTTAGCTGACATTACAGTAAAAGTGTGTCTCAGTTTAACTTTTCTTGATAAATGCACTTTGACGGTTAAAAACCGTTAAATTAAGTGACCATTTTTTTGACCAAAGTGAAAAAAATGAAAAATCCACGTATAAGTCTATAGGACAGGGGTCACCAACCTTTTCGAAACTGAGAGCTACTTCGTGGGTACGGAGTCATACAAAGGGCACCACCAGTTTGATAAACTCTTCAGAAATAACAAAGCATAAATTGAAAAAAAATTATAATAAACATATTTTTAAGAACATATTTTTAAGATAGACATTTTAATATATATATAAAAACAAAAAAAGAATAACAACTGAATAAA
The DNA here is from genome assembly GCA_038048925.1 of Garcialebias charrua. NCBI lineage: Eukaryota > Metazoa > Chordata > Actinopteri > Cyprinodontiformes > Rivulidae > Garcialebias > Garcialebias charrua. The sequence goes on from JBBPBX010004636.1 coordinate 6,559, forward strand.
ATGACATTTTAAATGCAGCTAAGTAGAGAGTTGTGCTATTTTTAGAACAGGTCCGAGGGCACCTCAAATGGTCCTTGGGGGCACCCGGGTGCCCGCGGGCACCATGTTGGTGACCCCTGCTATAGGATATATGAGGGAGGTCAATATTAAACTGACTCGCTTTATATATCTTAATTACTTATTCAGATTGAAAAGTATTTCACGGATTCTTTCTTTTTCAGTTTACCCAATATTTCTGTGATCGTTATGATGGACAAATAAACCATAAAGCCATAGAGTGACAATGGAAACATTAACTTAGTTTGGTATGTCAAGGACACTACCATTTAATTAAAATAAATCAACTAAAATTAACACCATTACACTTGATTGACAGATTTCACGTTTCTTGCAATTTAACACCTCAGCACATTTAAATTGCAATGACAGACATAAATACAGGATGTCAATATACTTAGTCTGTGGCTCTTAGCTTAAAATGTAGTTACCAGCTTAGAATTTGAAATAAGAAAGGTTTAAGAGGAATAGATTAAAGATGGAAGGAGGAAGAAATCTATTTTGAGTTTAACCAGAAATGACACTTCTCCATACGAAAACCAGCTCGACTCCCATGCACGTTCCATTAAACATCCGCAACTCTGTACTTGTTTAGTAGGCATGTAACGGTTGTAATGGGTGTACCGAACCGTTTTGGTACACCACGTTCGGTTCGGTCCACCTGCGTACCGTTTCGGTTATTTTTTCACTCATTAAACGTTCTTAACAGGGGAATATATGCACCGCGGAACAAAATTTCCTGGGCGTGTTTCAGCACGGAGCTATTATCGCGTGGCACGCGCAGCATTTAGCCGTTAGCATCTCGTGCGGTCTCCTGTTTGTGAACGTTATAGCTTTCTTGTTAAAAGACGAGCACACGCGCAGCTTGTGTGGACTTTGTTTCATGAAGACTGCAGCAACTGCGTGACGCAGCTCTCTGCAGCAGCAACACGTCTAAAACGTGAATGCGCTGGAAACTATGTCATCCGAACGTGAACGAAGAGCTGTACATGTATTAAAACTACTTAATCCGAACGTGAACAGCAGCTGTATTAAAACTACTTCATCAGGTAATCAGAGCGGTCGAGAGCAATAACACAAGCTGTATGAGTTTTTAAATCTCTGAATCTAAGTCTGAACGTTGTTATATGCGCAGGGTCCAGAGCAATAACACAAGCTGTATGAGTTTTTAAATCTCTGAATCTAAGTCTGAACGTTGTTATATGCGCAGGCTTTAAAGTTGCTGAGCGTCGCTATGAGACATTCATCACGTCAACACTTCAAAAAGTTCAGCTCTTTATGAAAAAACTAACTGATGTTGTCAACAACAAGCCCTGGACCAGATTAAAGCCCTGCCTGCCATGATGAAGAGTGAGAGATTCAATTGTTCAAGAAGTATTGTTTATTATTATCTAAATAATCGTTTTTTAAATCATAATCTTCTTAACTTGTTTTTTTTTAAATCTCTTTTGTTTTTTATTTCCAGTCTGTGACAGAGGTAAATCCACCTGCAGCTAAGAAGTGTGTGATGACTGAACTGAACTCTGAACTGTTCGAACACCTGTCCCACCAAGAAGAGGTTGTGAGTACAGTAATGAGGACAAATACAGCCACACTGCTGCTACTGAACAAAAACTTGATTAGTTAGATTGTAAACAGTCTCTTGCTGCTTATTGTTCTGCTTCTGACTGTTATTGCATTTATTAAGATTTTTATTATTGTTCATATACCCTGATGCATGCTCAATAATCCAGGTAGAAAAATCTAAAAAAGCTAAGTCTGGTCCTCTGGACATTCAAAAAACAAAAACAAAAAAAAAAAAACAAAACAAAACAAAAAAATTGTAGAAACGTTTCGTCTTTCGTCCGAAAGACTTCCTCAGTCTGAGGTGCTGGGTTCAGCTCAGTCTTATAAATAGCACCCTCTCACAGTGTTACACAACCAGTTGGCTGATGACAGCCTGAAACCAGCTGCTCACATGATCAAGGAGGACCATCAGCCTAACAATGGATCGTTAGCACCCTGATGGTTGTTTGCTATTCACAGAGGGCTGAGTGATACCAGCAATCACAGCATTGTAGGAGGGGGACAGTTGAACTCGGAGGCCTCCACCCCTGTTTAATGATGGGCGGTTTCTTTTCACAAAGATGGCCTCCTTTACTCCTCTCTCAAACCATCGTTCCTCTCTATCAAGGATGTGAACATCTTCATCCCTGAAAGAGTGACCGCTGGCCTGGAGATGAGTGTAGACTGCAGAGTCCTGACCTGATGATGTTGATCTTCTGTGCTGGGCCATCCTTTTGGCCAGTGGCTGTTTAGTTTCCCCGATATAAGACTGATCACAGCCCTCCTGACACTGAACAGCATACACAATATTACTCTGTTTGTGCCGGGGGACTGGATCTTTGGGATGAACCAGTCTTTGCCGTAATGTATTTTGGGGTTTAATATTGTGTATGCTGTTCAGTGTCAGGAGGGCTGTGATCAGTCTTATATCGGGGAAACTAAACAGCCACTGGCCAAAAGGATGGCCCAGCACAGAAGATCAACATCATCAGGTCAGGACTCTGCAGTCTACACTCATCTCCAGGCCAGCGGTCACTCTTTCAGGGATGAAGATGTTCACATCCTTGATAGAGAGGAACGATGGTTTGAGAGAGGAGTAAAGGAGGCCATCTTTGTGAAAAGAAACCGCCCATCATTAAACAGGGGTGGAGGCCTCCGAGTTCAACTGTCCCCCTCCTACAATGCTGTGATTGCTGGTATCACTCAGCCCTCTGTGAATAGCAAACAACCATCAGGGTGCTAACGATCCATTGTTAGGCTGATGGTCCTCCTTGATCATGTGAGCAGCTGGTTTCAGGCTGTCATCAGCCAACTGGTTGTGTAACACTGTGAGAGGGTGCTATTTATAAGACTGAGCTGAACCCAGCACCTCAGACTGAGGAAGTCTTTCGGACGAAAGACGAAACGTTTCTACAATTTTTTGCTTTGTTTTGTTTTTTTTTTTTTTGAATGTCCAGAGGACCAGACTTAGCTTTTTTAGATTGTTCATATAGTTTATTTATTGTAGAGTGCTGTTTATTTAAAATATCATCCAAATGGGTCACTTTTATTTATTACTACAATACAATACAAACATATTTTTGGCATATTTTCAAAATAAACATTTTGTAAGTCTTTATTTTGTAAAAAAAAAAAAAAAAATTGTACCGAAAATAAACCGAACCGAGCTCTCCTTGTAGTTGAACCGAACCGAAATGTGATTTTAGCGTACCGTTACACCCCTACTGTTTAGACGTCCGTCTCGTTTGGTAGAGTTGAGAAGCAGTTTAGCTTCACAGGTTATGGACCCATGAAGTCTGGTCATACCTCGGCATGTTTATGGATTCGACGTGTCGTGAGGCCTGCTTTTTCCGTCAAAGACAGTGGCAGCTTCTGGGTTAGATTCAAATAAAGCATTCCTCAAGAAAGTTCTAGAGAGCTTTTGCTCGGTGAACTGGATGGAGACGTCCATCAGTTCCACTGATAAGTTAGTCTTTTGCTCTTGACCAAACTTAATCAGCTCACAAGGCAGTGAGCTTTCAGGTCTCGCTGTCTTTTTCACTCTGCAGCATTCACATCCTTGCCCAACTCTGAAACGTTCCGTAAAACAAAACGCTTTTCTTAAAGTGTTGAGATTAGAACACAATTTCCTCATTGGTCCGTGGACTAAGCGAGGAGAGTTAGAGACACGCCAAATAGTTCACTTTCACGTTATCAGGATTCAAGGTTACAGCCAGAAGCAGAGAGAAATGTTTAGGAAAAAGACAGACGCATAGACTCCAAGAGGTAAAATACTTGGATTAGCGTCTTAACACTTCTAAAACAAATCTAAAAAGCACAATTTGACATAAAATTAAACTCTGACATAGTTCTTTTGAATAGACGGGCAGAATATACCAGCATATTAATTATCATTCACATTAAAGAATAACACAGCATAATAGCATATCATGAGCATGACAAAATGTTATTCTTTTGATTACATTAGAATAAATTAAAGAAACCAATAGTCTCTTTTGGTGACTATGTTCTCAGATTACAACTAATGGAATAATTTGTAGTAAATGTCTTGTTTACTGAGAGGTCAGTAAAAGTTATCACTGGAACAGTTCAAAAAGATAAAGGTGTATCAGAGACCACCGTCTGGTCCCTTACATCTCCTTCCTTTTGGAAGTCATCGCCAGTCCTTGGGGATGAGGTCCAACACGAAAGGATACTTTGAACTGTCTCTGATCTTGAAGTAATCCAGCAAGCGGAAGAAGAAAAATCAAAAATTATAATCCCATAAAGTTTTTGGAAATTCCATACTGTTCGTAGGTCATCCCATTGCGGTAAGCTTTTAATCCTTTGGAAAACAAAGTCTTATAATCCACAGCGGTAAATCCACAGCAGTAATTCCACCACGATTAGTTTTGTTGATTGATCAGCAACAATTGTTTTTATAATCAGCATATAGAGGGGATCCCTCGATTGACGCAGAGGAGGCGACCCTTGGATGAAGGTTGAAGACCAAGCGTTGGAGCTGCAGGTCCCCACATCGAAGGTTGTTGGCTGGTTGGCTTCCAGTCAGTGCCACTCTGGTTCTATGTGTCATGCAATTATGTGTTTTTTTAGGTGGGCTTATGATTGGGATTTTACATTAGGCCCTACCTATATGCACCTGGTGTGTAAGATATCATTGTTTAGATCAGCTACAATTACAAATTAAGGGGTGGATCAATGCTGTAAAAATCAGATATAGGGATCTATACCTACGATTTAACGCCACTGATAGTGGAGGCAAAGTGCAGGCTCCAGCCACCAGCTTCTGGGTTCTGCTGTTGGGCTCCAGTCACCACACCCAGCTAACAGGCTCCAGCCACCAGCTTCTGGGTTCTGCTGTTGGACTCCATTCACCACACCCAGCTAACAGGCTCCAGCCAGCTTCTGGGTTCTGCTACAAGGCTTGAACGGTGAGCATCCAGACCCAGCCATTAGGCCTAGCTGGTAGGCTTTACTGTTAGCCACCAAGACGAACAATAAGCTACCAAATTTGCTGTCAGTCTCCAAGCAGGAATTATTATAACATAAAAATGGCACCAAAGAGAAATGTTGTTAATGAAGATGAACTGGAAGAAATAAAAAAGTCACTTAACTTCTTGTCTGAAGAGGTCACAAACATCTCAAGACAACAAAAAATGATTTTGGACTTAATGGGAGAGATAAAAGACCTTAAAAGGCAAAATGAGGAGAAGGACAAAAAGATTACTGCTTTGGAAAGTAAAGTTTGTGAATTGGAACAATATAACAGACTCAATGATGTGATAATTAGTGGACTGGAAACTACTCATCGATCTTTTGCAACTGTAACTGCTCCAGAAAACAGGGAACCTCCGAAACATGAAGCACTGTCTTTAGAACAACAGGTTATAGACTTCTTTGAAAATAAGGGTGTTCATTTAGAGAGCAAAGAGATTGAGGCTTGTCATGTTCTTTCAAGAAAAAACAAAAATGATAAATCTGCAATTATTGTTCGATTTGTTAACAGAAAACAAAAGAAACAACTACTCAAACAGGGCAGAAAATTAAAAGGTACAAATGTTTATGTAAATGAACATCTAACAAAGAAAAATGCAGATATTGCGAGACAGGCAAGATTATTAAGAAAGCAGAAAAAGATACAGTCAACATGGACATCTGATTGCAAGGTATATATTAAACTCAATGGAACTCCAGAACAAGCCAAAGTCTTGGTCATCAGAGAGTTCAATGAACTAGAAAAGTACACATAATTTTTCAGCTGCTTTTTTTTATTTTTACATTTTTATTTTTTGAACTTTAATCAGTACATGATTAAAGATTCAGAATCCAAAATATATGACATAGATGAACAGCTTTTTTTCAATTTTTTTCCCTGTAATTAAAGACTGTGAATACTATAATGAAGAGGAATTTAACAATATCAAAATATCAAAAGATGACCTTTCTATTATTCACATTAACAGTAGAAGTATACATGCAAATTTATCCAAGATAACAGACTATTTAAAACTGTTAAACAGAACTTTTAGTATCATAGCAGTTTCAGAAACATGGTTGAATGACGAAAATATAAATAATGTTAACATTGACGGATATGAACTTTATTATACGAACAGAAAAAATAAACGTGGTGGTGGAGTTGCTCTATTTATAAACAAGGAAATAAAATGTAAAAAAATTATTAACATGTCAGTAATAGTAGACGATATTATGGAAATAATAACAATTGAAATAATGTCAAAGAAGTCTAAAAATTTACTGATAAGTTGTGTATATCGATCACCTACTTCAAATATAGAGCAATTCACAGATCAAATCACTGATCTGCTAGAAAAGAGTTTAAACAAAACAGTTTTTTTATGTGGAGATTTCAATATTGATTTAGGAAATACAACAGATTCAAATAGTATTAGTACATTTATAAACTCCATGCATAGTTTGAATCTTTATCCATTAATATCAACACCTACAAGAATCACTACCAACAGTGCCACAATAATTGACAATATTTTTACAAATATAACAAATAGAGAGATAGAGGGTGGTATTTTGATTACTGATATAAGTGACCACTTACCAGTTTTTGCAATTTATAAAAACGACCAATATGATATAAAAACAGAAATAAAAAAAAGAAAAATAATAAACACGTCTAAAAAAGCTTTGGATAATTTAACAGAGGATTTACGAAAACAAAATTGGAGGGATGTGTATGTGGATGATGTAAACCATGCATATGATGTATTCATGAATATTTTGGGAGTTCTATATGAAAAAAATTGTGTGCAAAAATATTATACCAGAAGAGTTGTTGATAAACCATGGATGACCAAAGGATTAAGAAATGCTTGTAAAAAGAAGAACTACTTGTACTCATGCTTCATAAAACAAAAAACGAAAGAAGCAGAAGAGAGATACAAGAAGTATAAAAATAAATTGGTATGGATTATAAGAAAACACAAGAAGGAATATTATAGTGAATTATTAGACAAAAGTAAAGGTAACATGAGGGAAACATGGCGAATAATGAATGGTGTTCTGAAAAACCATGAAGTATGTAATGAGTTATGTGGAGTGGTAAGGTATTTAAACACTTACTGAGCCACCATTATTGTAGATGCGCAGTTTATGAGCAGACTTTAATCTTGCACAAACTGCCACCAATGCGCGAGTTCTTCCTTTTTCCGATACTAAATTGTTTTTACTGTGATTAGACAAGAATGTAATTTCACAAGAGACTCAACTTATGTTGGTCTACCAGAAAAATAGACCTTTTATTGAAACTATCACAAAAATTACATTAAACATTTGTATCGATATTAGCTCTGATTTAATAACTACGTTGACAAGAATTCAAATTAAAACAAACAGACAATTAGGAACTTAAACTGTTGGCACATTACTTGACAGATTAATAGCTTATGAAAAATAAGAAATAGGAGGAAGAAGACGAAGATTGAAAGCTAAGTTAACTGGAGTTGATTATTTTGAAACAACCAGAGTGGCACCTTCCCATACGGATCCGGCTGTGCCTCCGACACGTGCAGCATACAAACAAAGCCTCTTTACCTGGTGACGATAGTCCCTTGGAGGTGAGGACAGAGAAGTTTGTGGACACTAACGGACTGTGTTGTCCGGCTCACGTCCAGCCGACTTCGTGCGTGTATAACTGCTTCAGACGAGCCGGGAGCACGCGTTCACCGGCAGGAACAGGACCAAGCGCGCTGGCTGATTTTCAAAGTAAAACTTCAGAAAACAAATTCTTTCAGAAAGTGAGTGAGTGAGTTACAGTACGGCTTTACTGTAACTCCAGCTGAAACGTGGGTCTATTTGACATATTGACCGGAACGTCTACAGCTTTTCCAGAGGAGAGATGCCAGGTGTCAGTTAGTTCTCTCCAAAAAAAAAACCTAAAAATGCAGGAAATGACCTTTATATGGGAGGCGGGGTCTTCCCCACCTCATTAATGGCTACAGGCTGGTTTAACAAAATAAAAGATGGAAGTTTGATCCCATAGGTAGAAATGTCTCTTGACGGACAACAGGAAAACTGTTTACATAAACGACCAGGTGGACTGGCCTGTTGAGTCTCGCTTGAAGACAAAACAAGAGAAGGAAGAGAACAGCTCTTACCCTGACTCCTGCCTTAGAGACAGAGCCTGCTTGCTCTGCAGAAATAAAACCAGCAGCAGGTCACAGTCATGCAAGTAACAGATCATCATTGAAATGACAAAAAGTATACTGTTTGATCAATTCTGAATTAACACACATTAAAGAGAAAGTTCAATCTGATTAATTAGTGTCCATTAATTCATAATAATTGTTAACCAATATAAGTGTCCAATCGTCTCCTTGAGGGCTTCAAGAAGGTGTAACACTTAGAGTTTCAAAGAGATGCAGAGAGGTGTACTTGAAGGTCAAGCCTAAAATATCAGAGGTTAGGTGTATCACTACACTGTAATACACAAACTACATCACAAAATGAATAACTCTACTTAATTTTTCTAACTGTAATACACAAACACACTAAGCTTCATCATATATAGTTTTTGAGCAAGTCCTTTTTGACCTTTTTCTTAAATGTATACATTGGGCAGCACGGTGGCACAACTGGTAGAGCTGCTGCCTCTCAGCGAGAAGGTTGCCGGTTCAAATCCCGGTCCGGGGCCTTTCTGGGTGGAGTTTGCATGTTCTCCCCGTGCATGCGTGGGTTTCCTCCGGGTACTCCGGTTTCCTCCCACAGACCAAAAAACATGCTTGTTAGGCTGATTGGTGACTCTAAATTGACCCTAGGTGTGAGTGTGAGAGTGGATGGTTGTTTGGTGTGAGTGAGACAGGTCCCTCTTGTAAATGAGTCCCCGTGACTCAACGAGGCTAGCCTGTATAAATAAAGGTTGAATGAATGAATGAATGAATGAATTGATTTTGCATTTTTAACATCACTCTCCAGAACATTCCACAATCCAACTCCCTGAATTGAGGTAGACCGTCCCTTTAAGCTGGTTCTGAATTGTGGTTTGATGAATATCTGTCCCTTTAAGATTGTAATAACTTTGTCTAAATTTCTTTGGATATTTAAAGGTAATGTGTTATTATGAGCCCTATACATAACTGATAAAATACTATATTCTACCAATTCCTGGAATTTCAATAAATTTAGCTGAAGAAACAAGGTGTTTGATGGGTGACTGAAATGTTTTCTGGTGATTACTCTTACAGCTCTCTTTTGTAAAATAAAAACAGGCTTTGTAATTGTTTTGCACGCTTTTCCCCAAACCTCAATACAATAGATTAAATGTGGAACAATGATTGTGTTATACAACATATACAGAGCTTTATCAATTAAAAAATCCCTGACTTTATATACAGGTACATGAACACACAGCATGACAATCACAAACACCTGGACAACAAAATGGAGGAGATAAGCAAGACAATTAACAGAGAGACCAGGGAGTGTAGGGATGGGGACCCATCACCTGAGAGCAACATGCTTACAACTGTTATCTTGAAGTTCTAGGGTGTAGAGAGCCACAGAAACGGTTATGGTAGGCCGGATTTGGCCCACGGGCCTTGAGTTTGACACATGCGATCTAGTGGTACTAAAAGTAACAAAAGAAGAAAAAAACAGCCAAATATGTCAGCAGTTTAGCTAACAGACTTTGGAATGGGTACATTTTGTCCTTGTGAAACCTGTTGAAGAGAACCAAACTAAATACTCTGAAACTCAAACAACTTACTGTATAACAGTTCATGCACCGCTAGTTGGCAGTGTAGTGCAAATATTGCATAACTTGCTGCTACCAATTGTTGAATTTAATTAGCGGATTAGAATTAGCTTCCCCTAATTTTCATAAGACATTAGTGCTTTTGAAATTGCGGACCTAAATAAATTAATTAGTGCTTTAGAAATAGCGGAACTAATTTTTGGATTAGCGTTGCCCACCACTGTCTGCCCCTTATTTCACAGTTTGTTCAACCAATGATAACCTTCAAGCTACATCACAGAATGAATAATTCTACTTATTTTTCTAACTGTAATACACAAACTACATCACAAAATGAATAATTCTACTTAATTTTCCTAACTGTAATACACAAACTAGATCACAAAATGAATAATTCTACTTAATTTTTCTAACTGAATGTAGCAGTAGAGAAAGATGCCTGATTAGGCTGATGGGTTCCAGGTGCGAATGTCTGGTTGTTAGAGTGGGCGTGGTATAAGAGCAGCTGCTCTGCATGCAGGCAGACAGGGTCGTCTTCACACTTCGCCGTGTGGCTGGTGCTGTGGGTTCTGACCGTCATGGTTTTCCAGGGGCTTTGGCCGTAAAGGCAACCAGTTACTGAGTGTGGTATGGGCTGTTTAACTGCTGGACGGTAGGTGTTCTTTTTCTCACTGTACTATAGCTGATTTTGGGTCATAAATGATAAGTCTGTGTGATTATAGGTAGAGTGCTGTGGTGCTGAACTTCTTCCCTCCCTCCGGCTGCGAGGCTGTGTGTGTGTGTGTGTGTGTGTGTGTGTGTGTGTGTGTGTGTGTGTGTACATGTGTATATGGTTGTGAGGACCAGCAGGTAAGGAAACAATTGTCATCATAAGCTTTATTTTGTGGCAGCTATATGGAGAGTAGTTATTAACTAGAAAGTTCCGGAGAAACTTTGACGGGGGCTGCCAGGCTACTGCCCGTTAGCAGCCATCCTGAATACAAATGGCTCCAAATGTTAATAGCACATATCACGGAGCCAAATAAAATTCTTGAAATGATAGTAAAGGTGTTTGGGTTCATTTTCAGCTACGATTACACCAAATTTCAACTAAATAGCATTAAAAATGGCTGAATTATGGTGTTTTTTCTTTTTAGCTAAGGCGGCCATCTTGGATTTTTATTTTCGTTTTTTGTACGTGATAGAGAATGTCGTCAGCTACAACCTCACCAAATTTCAGCTCTCTATGTATAAAGATGGCTGAGTTATGGCATTTTTTCTCTTTTAGCTATGGCGGCCATCTTGGATTTTTATTTTTGGTTTCGGTACGTAATACAGAATGTCTTCAGCTACAACCTCACCAAATTTCAGCTCTCTATGTATAAAGATGGCTGAGTTAAAGCCATTTGAATGTAGCTATGGCGGCCATCTTGGATTTTCATTTTTGGTTTCCGTACGTGATAGAGGATGTCTTCAGCTACAACCTCACCAAATTTCAGCTTTCTATGTATAAAGATGGCCGAGTTATAGCCATTTGAAAGTAGCTATGGCGGCCATCTTGGATTTTTGATTTTGATATGGAATATGATAGGAAACATTGTCAGCTATCACCATACCAAGTTTCAGCTCAATATCACTAAAATTGACCATTTTACAGTATTTTGACTTTTTTGCGTTGTCGGCCATCTTGGAAATTGGATTTTCAATTGAAATTTATTAGGGATCATTGTCAGCTACCCATTTGCCAAATATAAGTTCCATATCTCCATCAAAATGGCCGCTTCACCTAATTTGCTTGTTCAAATGGCCGCTTCACCTAATTTGCTTGTTTAATTCAAAATGGCCGACTCACCTAATTAGCTGGTTTGATTCAAAATGGTCGACTCACCTAATTAGCTGGTTTGATTCAAAATGGCCGACTCACCTAATTAGCTGGTTTGATTCAAAATGGCCGACTCACCTAATTAACTGGTTTGATTCAAAATGGCCGACTCACCTAATTAGCTGGTTTGATTCAAAATGGCCGACTCACCTAATTAGCTGGTTTGATTCAAAATGGCCGACTCACCTAATTAACTAGTTTGATTCAAAATGGCCGACTCACCTAATTAGTTGGTTTGATTCAAAATGGCCGACTCACCTAATTACCTGGTTTGATTCAAAATGGCCGACTCACCTAATTAGCTGGTTTGATTCAAAATGGCCGACTCACCTAATTAGCTGGTTTGATTCAAAATGGCCGACTCACCTAATTAGCTGGTTTGATTCAAAATGGCCGACTCACCTAATTAGCTAGTTTGATTCAAAATGGCCGACTCACCTAATTAGCTGGTTTGATTCAAAATGGCCGACTCACCTAATTAGCTGGTTTGATTCAAAATGGCCGACTCACCTAATTAGCTGGTTTGATTCAAAATGGCCGACTCACCTAATTAGCTAGTTTGATTCAAAATGGCCGACTCACCTAATTAGCTAGTTTGATTCAAAATGGCCGACTCACCTAATTAGCTAGTTTGATTCAAAATGGCCGACTCACCTAATTAGCTAGTTTGATTCAAAATGGCCGACTCACCTAATTAGCTAGTTTGATTCAAAATGGCCGACTCACCTAATTAGCTAGTTTGATTCAAAATGGCCGACTCACCTAATTAGCTAGTTTGATTCAAAATGGCCGACTCACCTAATTAGCTAGTTTGATTCAAAATGGCCGACTCACCTAATTAGCTAGTTTGATTCAAAATGGCCGACTCACCTAATTAGCTAGTTTGATTCAAAATGGCCGACTCACCTAATTAGCTAGTTTGATTCAAAATGGCCGACTCACCTAATTAGCTAGTTTGATTCAAAATGGCCGACTCACCTAATTAGCTAGTTTGATTCAAAATGGCCGACTCACCTAATTAGCTAGTTTGATTCAAAATGGCCGACTCACCTAATTAGCTAGTTTGATTCAAAATGGCCGACTCACCTAATTAGCTAGTTTGATTCAAAATGGCCGACTCACCTAATTAGCTAGTTTGATTCAAAATGGCCGACTCACCTAATTAGCTAGTTTGATTCAAAATGGCCGACTCACCTAATTAGCTAGTTTGATTCAAAATGGCCGACTCACCTAATTAGCTAGTTTGATTCAAAATGGCCGACTCACCTAATTAGCTAGTTTGATTCAAAATGGCCGACTCACCTAATTAGCTAGTTTGATTCAAAATGGCCGACTCACCTAATTAGCTAGTTTGATTCAAAATGGCCAACTCACCTAATTATCTTGTTTGATTCAAAATGGCAGACTCACCTAATTAACTAGTTTTATTCAAAATGGCCGACACACCTAATTAGCATGTTTGATTCAAAATGGCCGACTCACCTAATTAGCTAGTTTGAGTCAAAATGGCCGCCTCACCTAACTAGCTTGTGTATTGAACCTGCCTTGTATATTGCCTTGTATATTGAACCAAAATGGCGCCCTATGTTACTCAGTTTCACTGAAAACTCAAGGTCCCATTCATTTCCTATGGGAAATTTACGATTTTTGTTAGCAAAATATTTCGCCATGGTAACTCCGATTGCTTAGAAAAGTAATAGCACACATCTCTGAGTCGGGCCGGTCGTTTTGATATAACTTTTGTGGGGGTGCACGTTACGGTTCGGGCCGTATTAAAGTTGAAAAAGATAACTTTTTCTGGTGTAGAATAATAAGTGGGCAGTAACCAACTAGTTCCTGGATTTGGAGATTCATTACGTCTTTGTTCGCAAATTACGTTGCCACGGTAAGTCGAAATGCCAATAAAAGTAATAGCACACATCGGGGGGCCGAGCCGGTCGTTTTGATATAACTTTTGTGGGGGTAGACATTGTGGTTCGGGCCGCATTAACGGTGAACGACAATGTAGACACACGTTCGGACAGGAGAACAATAGGTGGCTTCCATGCATTTACATGCAATGGCAGCCCCCAATTAACTTTCTTTAGGTCTCCCCACATCGGGACCACTGCTGCTCTGTTTCCGGAGACTGCTGCTTTATGAACACGGACTGTGGTGTCGTCAGCTGTTCCCCTGGCAGTGGCACGTAGAGTGTGACGTCAGTGCGGGCACTTGCCTTTTCTACGGCCTGTCGCAAGTGCCAGAACCAGTAAGGGTGAACTGTATAGTTGTTGCAAACCTGTATTTTTTGAAGTAATTTATTGTATTTATTTAAGTAATTTAGTGTCTTGGGGTTTAATGGGTTTTTGGGTTTGTTATTTAGTTGGGATAAAATGAATGAAATAATTACAAAAAGAATGTTGAACATGATGTAAATAAATAAATAATGTTTTAAGGTAACTGTAAATAAATTATTATGATATACAGGTAGTCCCCGATTTACGAGCGCTCTGATCTGCGAGGTTCCAGACTTACGAGCTGCACATTTTTGGAAAAAACGAAAAAAATACTGAGTTTTCATGTGTTTTTTCACTTCAGTTAGCAAGTTAAGCATATAAACACACGTTTCCGATCATTTTTATGCACTCAAAAGTAGTTTTTAGATGAAAATAGAGTGTTTTTAGGTGCGCTAGCGAAAACCGTTCCAATTTACGAGCGGATTTCCGGATTTACGAGCGAAATGGCGGCCGTTCCAAATTACGAGATTTCCGGTTTACGAGCGCCTCGTTGTGACGGATCTCGCTCGTAAATCGGGGACTACCTGTATATGTAAGAGTGCTCCCGGATGTTTTAATCAGTGCAAAGCGAACTTGCGTGGCCTTAATAAGGTATTATTCTCTAGGTGAAATTCCTAGGGTGGCGTTGTTGTTAATTTATTCATGTTCTCAGCGCATGAGTAATGCCACATTTTGGTGTTGTTGGTAGGGTGTTTGCATTTGCTTTTTATGAACATCCGGGACTAGTGAGTTTGATTTTCAATACTATATTGATGTTTTGTGTGTTTTGTTTTTTTCTTTGGTTTATGTTTTTTTGTTTTGTGTGCAGATTGGCCGGTCCGGAAGCAGAGCAGTGGTGGTTCCAGCAAATCTTTAAAGTGGTGGGTGGATGACACTGGTAGTTATGGCAGAAATTCAGGAACTTAAAAGAGTTGACCATGAGCAGTTATGACAAGGGCAGGCCAGCTTAAATGCAACAGTCTACTTCTTCAGTATTGCCTTATGCCCTCCTATGTCCAGTCTCCCTGAAGCAGCGAGATTGATTTTGTGCCTAGAGATAGGAAGTGTCCATCTTTAGGGGTAGGATGGGTATAAGGTTGAATGAAGTGGTGGATGAGAGCCTGAGAGGTGGCTGCCCAAGCATTTCTTTGGATTGGTCACTTGGGGGGGAGAGAGTCTTCAGGAGCTCCCTCTTATATTGTCAGGATTTTAGGAGAGCTTCTTAAATTTGTGGAGTCATGACATGATGGCTGCCACGTGTTCGACTGGGACTGTTAAAGACCAGTTGGTGGAAGTGTTGGATAGCTTCCGGTAATATTGAGGTTTGTGTAGTCATGAGATGATGGCTGCCACGTGTTCTGAGGGGCACTGAGGTGCTACCGCTTTGGTTGGACCTGTGGATGCTTGGTCCTGGTAATATTGAAGTTTGTGGAGTCATGAAATGATGGCTGCCACGTGTTCGACTGGGACTGTTAAAGACCAGTTGTGGAAGTGTTGGATAGCTTCCGGTAATAACTTAATTTTGTGGAGTCATGACATGATGGCTGCCACGTGTTTTGAGGAGCACTGAGGTGCTACTGCTTTGGTTGGACCTGTGGTTGCTTGGTCCTGGTAATTAAGGTTTGTGGAGTCATGAAATGGTGGCTGCCAGGTGTTGGTTTCCCTTAAGCTTTTTTTAGATTTTAGCTCTGATCTTAGGAGCTGATGGGATCAGTTTTATTAGATTATCGTCGGGTCGCCGATACAAAAGGTGGGGTAGAATGTAGCAGTAGAGAAAGATGCCTGATTAGGCTGATGGGTTCCAGGTGCGAATGTCTGGTTGTTAGAGTGGGCGTGGTATAAGAGCAGCTGCTCTGCATGCAGGCAGACAGGGTCGTTTTCACACTTCGCCGTGTGGCTGGTGCTATGGGTTCTGACCGTCATGGTGTTCCACGGGTTTTGGCCGTAAAGGCAACCAGTCACTGAGTTTGGTATGGGCTGTTTAACTGCTGGACGGTAGGTGTTCTTTTTCTCACTGTACTATAGCTGATTTTGGGTCAGAAATGATAAGTCTGTGTGATTACTGTATAGGTAGAGCGCTGCGGTGCTGAACTTCTTCCCTCCCTCCGGCTGCGAGGCTGTGTGTGTGTGTGTGTGTGTGTGTGTGTGTACATATGTATATGGTTGTGAGGACCAGCAGGTAAGGAAACAATTGTCATCATAAGCTTTATTTTGTGGCAGCTATATGGAGAGTAGTTATTAATTAACTTTCTTTAGGTCTCCCCACATCGGGACCACTGCTGCTCTGTTTCCGGAGACTGCTGCTTTATGAACACGGACTGTGGTGTCGTCAGCTGTTCCCCTGGCAGTGGCACGTAGAGTGTGACGTCAGTACGGGCACTTGCCTTTTCTACGGCATGTCGCAAGTGCCAGAACCAGTTAAGGGTGAACTGTATAGTTGTTGCAAACCTGTATTTATTGAAGTAATTTATTGTATTTATTGAAGTAATTTAGTGTCTTGGGGTTTAATGGGTTTTTGGGTTTGTTATTTAGTTGGGATAAAATGAATGAAATAATTACAAAAAAACTGTTGAACATGATGTAAATAAATAAATAAATAATGTTTTAAGGTAACTGTAAATAAATTATTATGATATATATGTAAGAGTGCTCCCGGATGTTTTAATCAGTGCAAAGCGAACCTGCGTGGCCTTAATAAGGTATTATTCTCTAGGTGAAATTCCTAGGGTGGCGTTGTTGTTAATTTATTCATGCTCTCAGCGCATGAGTAATGCCACATGTAATACACAAACTACATCACCCATAATTCTACTTACTTTTTCTAACTGTAATACACAAACTGCGGTACATCACAAAATGAATAATTCTACTTAATTTTTCTAACTAATACACAAACTACATCACAATTATTTTTTTTTCTACTTAATTTTCCTAAATGAATACCCAAATTAGATCATAAAATGAATAATTCTACTTAATTTTTCTAACTGTAATACACAAACTACAAGATGGCACAACATCAAGATGTTCACAAAATGAATAATTCTACTTAATTTTGCTAACTGTAATACACAAACTACATCACAAAAATGAGTAATTCTACTTAATTTTCCTAACTGTAATACACAAACTACATCACAAAAATGAGTAATTCTACTTAATTTTTTCTAACTGTAATACACAAACTTATCATTTTCAACAGGAATTTTTCCAGATAATATGAAAGTAGCTAAGGTCGTTCCTCTTTTTAAAAATGGTGATAAATGTGTATTCAACAATTATAGACCTATATCCTTGTTACCACAGTTTTCAAAAATTCTTGAAAAACTATTTGTAAACAGACTAGACCAATTTATAGATAAACAAAATATTCTAAGCAACAGTCAGTATGGGTTTAGATCAAAAAACTCTACATCAATGGCTCTCATGGAATTAATGGAACAAATAACTACTGCTGTCGATCAAAAACAACATTGTATCAGTATTTTTGTTGATTTAAAAAAAGCATTCGATACTATTGATCACACCATTCTCCTTGAAAAACTGAACAAATATGGTATTAGAGGACCAGCATTACAGTGGGTATCTAGCTACTTAAAAAATAGGAAACAATTTGTACAAATAAATGATGTAAGATCTGACCTCTGTAATATCACATGTGGAGTTCCCCAAGGCTCTGTACTTGGACCAAAGCTTTTTATTTTATATGTGAATGACTTGGTAAATGTGTCAGGACTCCTTAAATGTGTACTTTTCGCTGATGATACCACTTTTTTCTGTTCAGGTGAAGATATAGAACAAATGTTAGAATTGATAAAGACAGAATTTGTCAAGATACAAACTTGGTTTAAAATAAATAAATTATCATTAAATCTAGAGAAAACTAATTACATGATATTCGGTAATAAAAAGAAAACTGTTGATGTTCCACTCAAAATTGAGGATGTTGAGATTTGTAGAGTGAATGAGGTGAAGTTTTTGGGTGTTATCATTGATGACAAACTGACATGGAAACAACACATAAATTCTGTAAGAATAAAAATAGCTAAATCGATAGCAGTACTGTACAAAGTCAGAGACCTATTGAATGATAAAGCTCTGTATTTGTTGTATAACACAATCATTGTTCCACACTTAATCTATTGTATTGATGTTTGGGGGAATGCGTGTAAAACAATCACAAAGCCTATTTTTGTATTACAGAAAAGAGCTGTAAGAATTATCACTAGAAAGCATTACCGTCATCCATCAAGTACATTATTTTATCAACTAAAATTACTGAAGTTCCATGATTTGGTAGACTATAATATTTTATCAGTTATGTATAGAGCTCAAAATAATGCATTACCTTTAAATATCCAAATGCACTTTGTTAAAAGACAAAGTTGTTATAATCTTAAGGGAACAGAGTTGTTTGTAAAACCACAATTCAGAACCAGTTTGAAGGGACGTTCTACCTCAATTCAGGGAATTAGATTATGGAATGGCTTGGAGAATGTAGTTAAAAATGCCAAGTCAATGTTTACATTTAAAAAAATGATCAAAACAAATATGTTAAAAAAATATATGTGAAATAACGTAATGTGTATTGTATTAGTTAGAAAATTAGAAAGTGTTAGTCATTTTGTACTGTATTAGTATTAGTTAGAAAACTAGAAAGAGTTAGTCATTTTGTACTGTTGGTTGAAGAATATTATTATTTAACCTGATTGTTGGAAAAAGTTGGTTGAAGATTATTATTGTTTACATGGTTTGACTACTGTTGTTTAATCTGATTGTTGGAGATAAGGGGCAGATATAATAAGATTTATTCTTCTTTCTGCCACCTTTCATTTTTTTACATTTTGTACACTATCATTATGAGATTGCCTTGTATTGTTTCTTTTGTAAAAAAATGAACAAATTTAATAAACATAAACATAAACAACAAACTGCGTCACAAAATGAATAACTCTACTTAATTTTTCTAACTGTAATACACAAACGCACTAAGCTACATCATAAGTACAACATAAGTGTAATACACAAACACACTAAGTTACATCATATATAGTTTTTGAGCAAGTCCTTTTTGACCTTTTTCTTAAATGTATACATTGATTTTGCATTTTTAACATCACTCTCCAGAGCATTCCACAATCGAACTCCCTGAATTGAGGTAGACCGTCCCTTTAAGCTGGTTCTGAATTGTGGTTTGATGAATATCTCTGTCCCTTTGAGATTGTAATAACTTTGTCTTTTTATAAAATTTCTTTGGATATTTAAAGGTAATGTGTTATTATGAGCCCTATACATAACTGATAAAATACTATATTCTACCAATTCCTGGAATTTCAATAAGTTTAGCTGAAGAAACAAAGTGTTTGATGGGTGACTGAAATGTTTTCTGGTGATTACTCTTACAGCTCTCTTTTGTAAAATAAAAACAGGCTTTGTAATAGTTTTGCACGCTTTTCCCCAAACCTCAATACAATAGATTAAATGTGGAGCAATGATTGTGTTATACAACATATGCAGAGCTTTATCAATTAAAAAATCCCTGACTTTATACAGTACTGCAATTGATCTAGCTATTTTTTTAATGGAATTTACATGATGTTTCCATGTCAGTTTGTCATCAATGATAACACCCAGAAACTTCACTTCACTCACTTTACAGATCACAACATCTTCAATTTCAAATGGATCGTCATCAACAATTCTCTTTTTGTTACTGAATATCATGTAATTAGTTTTATCTAAATTCAAAGATAATTTGTTTAATTTAAACCAAGTTTGTATTTTTATAAATTCTGTTTTCATCATATCCAAAATCTGTTTTATGTCATTACCCGAACAGAAAAATGTGGTGTCATCGGCAAAAAGAACACATTTAAGTAGTCCTGACACATTTACCAAGTCATTCACATATAAAATAAATAACTTTGGTCCAAGCACAGAACCCTGAGGAACTCCACAAGTGATATCACGGAGGTCAGATCTAACATCATTTATTTGCACAAACTGTTTCCTATCTTTCAAATAGCTAGATACCCACTGTAATGCTGGTCCTCTAATACCATATTTATTTAGTTTTTCAAGGAGAATGGTGTGGTCAATGGTATCAAATGCTTTTTTTAGATCAACAAAAACACTAACACAGTACTGTTTATGATCGACAGCATTAGTTATTTGTTCCATTAAATCCATGAGAGCCATTGATGTAGAGTTTTTTCCTCTAAACCCATACTGACTGCTACTTAAAATATTTTGTTTATCAATAAATTGATCCAATCTGGTCACAAATAGTTTTTCTAGAATTTTTGAGAACTGTGGTAATAAGGATATTGGCCTATAATTATTGAATACACATTTATCACCATTTTTAAAAAGAGGAATTACCTTTGCTACTTTCATGTTATCTGGAAATATTCCTGTTGAAAAAGATAAATTGCATATATATGTAAACGGTTCAATAACATAACTTATTATTTCTTTTACGAACATCATATCCATGTCCACCCAGTCTTTTGATCTCTTGTCTGAGAGATTTTTTACCATTTTCATAATTTCCTCTTTGTTAGTTCCACTAAGAAAAATACTGTTGGTGCAACTTTTAATTGAATGACACACCTTATTATCTACTTTTGGTATTTTAGCTGCAAGGCTTGATCCAATATTTACAAAATATTGATTAAATTCATTTACGATATCATTCTCATCATGTATTTCTTTGTCATCTTTCACAAAATATTTTGCAATGTTCGTTTTTGCTTTATGACTTTTTAGAACATCATTTATTACTCGCCATGTTGTTTTAGTGTCACCATTGCTCTTGTTTAATAAATCACTATAGTATTCTTTCTTGCATCTTCTTATAATCATTACCAATTTATTTTTATATTTTTTATATTTTTCTTCAGCTTGTTGTGTTCTCGTTTTTAAGAAACATAAATACAAATAAAAAATTTTTTACAAGCATTTCTCAACCCTTTAGTCATCCAAGGTTGGTCAACAATATTTCTTCCATCCATCCATCCATCTTCTTCCGCTTATCCGGGGTCGGGTCGCGGGGGTAGCAGCCTAAGTAGGGAGGCCCAGACTTCCCTCTCCCCAGCCACTTGGAGCAGCTCCTCCGGGGGAATCCCAAGGCGTTCCCAGGCCAGCCGAGAAACATAGTCCCTCCAGCGTGTCCTGGGTCTTCCTCTGGGTCTCCTCCCGGTGGGACATGCCCGGAACACCTCACCAGGGAGGCGTCCAGGAGGCATCCTAACCAGATGCCCGAGCCACCTCAACTGGCTCCTCTCGATGTGGAGAAGCAGCGGCTCTACTCCGAGTCCCTCCCGGATGACTGAGCTTCTCACCCTATCTCTAAGGGAGAGTCCAGCCACCCTGCGGAGAAAACTCATTTCAGCCGCTTGTATCCGAGATCTTGTTCTTTCGGTCATAACCCAAAGCTCATGACCATAGATGAGGGTGGGAACGTAGATCGATCGGTAAATTGAGAGCTTTGCCTTTTGACTCAGCTCTCTCTTCACCACGACAGACCGGTACAGCGCCCGCTTCACTGCGGACGCTGCACCTATCCGCCTATCGATCTCACGCTCCAGTTTTCCCTCATTCGTGAACAAGATCCCGAGATACTTAAACTCCTCCACTTGGGGCAGGACCTCCTCCCCGACCCGGAGAGGGCATGCTACCCTTTTCCGGCTCAAGACCATGGCCTCGGATTTGGAGGAACTGATCCTCATCCCGGCCGCATCACACTCGGCTGCAAACCGCTCCAGTGAAAGTTGTAAATCACGAACTGATGAAGCCAGTAGGACCACATCATCTGCAAAAAACAGAGAAGCGATTCTAAGGTCACCAAAACGGATCCTCTCAACACCTTGGCTGCGCCTAGAAATTCTGTCCATAAAAGTTATGAACAGAATCGGTGACAAAGGGCAACCTTGGCGGAGTCCAACTCTCACCGGAAACGAGCCTGACTTACTGCCGGCAATGCGGACCAAGCTCTGACACCGGTCGTACAGGGACCTAACAGCCCATATCAAAGGGCCTGGTACCCCATACTCCCGGAGTACCCCCCACAGAACCCCCCGAGGGACGCGGTCGAATGCCTTCTCCAAGTCCACAAAGCACATGTAAACTGGTTGGGCAAACTCCCACGCACCCTCCAGGACCCTGCTGAGGGTGTAGAGCTGGTCCAGTGTTCCACGACCAGGACGAAAACCACACTGCTCCTCCTGAATCCGAGGTTCGACTATCCGACGGACCCTCCTCTCCAGAACCCCTGAATAGACCTTACCAGGGAGGCTTAAGAGTGTGATCCCCCTATAGTTGGAACACACCCTACGGTCCCCCTTTTTGAATAGGGGAACCACCACCCCAGTCTGCCAATCCAAGGGAACTGCCCCCGATGTCCACGCGATATTGCAGAGTCGCGTAAGCCAACACAACCCTACAACATCCAGAGCCCTAAGGAACTCCGGGCGAATCTCATCCACCCCCGGAGCCTTGCCACCGCGGAGCTTTTTAACCACCTCGGCGACCTCAGCACCAGAGATCGGAGAACCCGACCCAAAGTCCCCAGGCTCCGCTTCCTCAGTGGAAGACGTGCCAGTAGGATTGAGGAGGTCTTCGAAGTATTCCGCCCACCGACTCACAACATCCCGAGTTGAGGTCAGCAGCACGCCACCCCCACCATAAATGGTGTTGGTCGCGTACCTCTTTCCCCCCCTGAGACACCGGATGGTGGACCAGAATCGCCTCGAAGCCGTACGGAAGTCATTCTCCATGGCCTCTCCGAACTCCTCCCACGCCCGAGTTTTTGCCTCAGCAACCACCCGAGCCGCATGCCGCTTGGACTGCCGGTACCTATCAAAGTCAAAAGTCAAAGTCAACTTTATTGTCAGATCTGCAATATGTACAGTACAGGACATACACAGGACCGAAATTGCGTTTCTCTCAGTCCCTCGGTGCGACAGTAAACATCTAAACATTGAAACACTGAAACATATAATAATAGACATAAGCATAAAATAGTAAAACTAACACTGTCCTGAGTTTTTTGCATAGTGGTATAAGAGTATGAAAATTTACACCAACTCTAAAACTAAAACATTAAACATTTAATGAACATAATATTGTCCTGAGTTTTTGCATACTAGTATAAAAAAAGAGTATAAAAAGTATAACTAAAATAAACTAAAGGTTTCTAGCATTGACATTTGCAAAGTGGCAAAGCAGCGTATGAGTCAATGTACACAGTATATGTATGAGGTAGTAGTTGATGTTGTTATAGAGGCAAAAAGTGGCATATGCAGTAAGGCACATTGGGCATCCCTAAATAAGACCGTTCAGAGCACACTGTATATGTACCAGCAGTGGTGTAGATATTAGAGTAGTGTAAATAAATGTAAACAGTAGTAATTACATGTAAGCAGTAGTAACAAAAGTAAACAGTATTAATAAATGTAAACAGAGAATGTAAACAGTATTATGATTATAGGCAGTGATGTAATACAGACATTAGTGCAAGTATGAGAGGTAGTGCAAACTGTATGAGCACATGACCGAGAGTTTAGTGAAAACTCGTTTGATGACACAGAGTCTAGTGTTAAAAACTTTGTGTTGAGTGATAATGTGTGAGAAAGTTTTAGTGTTAAGGCAGTTCAAATGGGAGGGAGGGCAGAGCAGGCAGAGTGTTTAGCATTCTGACTGCCTGATGAACAGAGCTGTCTCTCAGTCTGCTGGTTCGAGCCTGGAGACTCCTCAGTCTCCTCCCTGATGGCAGCAGTCTGAAGCAGCTGTGTAGTGGGTGTGTGGGATCACCTGCCATGCGGTGGGCTTTCCGAGTGAGGCGTTTGCTGTGTAAGTCCTGCAGTGAGGGCAAGGAGGTGCCCACGATCTTCTCAGCTGCTCTCACAATGCGCTGGAGGCTCTTGCGGCAGGATGCAGTACATGCACCAAACCACACAGTGATGCAGCTGGTCAGGACACTTTCTATGGCACCTCTGTAGAAGGTGCTCATGATGGGGGTTGAAGCTCCAGCCCTTTTCAGCTTGCGGAGAAAGTAGAGACGCTGGTGAGCCTTCTTTGCCAGTGCTGCAGTGTTCCTGCTCCAGGACAGGTCCTTTGAGACGTGCACTCCCAGGAACTTGGTGCTGTCTACTCTCTCCACTGCAGTGCTTATCAGTTGCTTCCGGGGTCCCACAAGCCAAAAAGGCCCAATAGGACTCCTTCTTCAGCCTGACAGCATCCCTCACTGCCGGTGTCCACCACCGGGTTCGAGGGTTGCCACCACGACAGGCACCAACAACCTTGCGGCCACAGCTCCGATAAGCTGCCTCGACAATAGAGGCGCGGAACACGGCCCACTCGGACTCCATGTCCCCCGCCTCCCTCGGAACGTGTTCAAAGCTCTCCCGGAGGTGGGAGTTAAAGCTCCGTCTTACGGGAGACTCTGCCAGACGTTCCCAGCAGACCCTCACAATACGTTTGGGTCTGCCAGGTCTGACCGGCATCCTCCCCCACCATCGGAGCCAACTCACCACCAGGTAGTGGTCAGTTGACAGCTCCGCCCCTCTCTTCACCCGAGTGTCCAAGACATGCGGCCGCAGATCAGATGAGACGACAACAAAGTCGATCATCGAACTGCGACCTAGGGTGTCCTGGTGCCAAGAGCACATATGGACACCCTTATGCTTAAACATGGTGTTCGTTATGGACAATCCATGACGAGCACAGAAGTCCAATAACAGAACACCACTCTGGTTCAGATCAGGGGGGCCGTTCCTCCCAACCACACCCCTCCAGGTCTCACTGTCATTGCCCACGTGAGCGTTGAAGTCCCCCAGTAGAACAAGGGAGTCCCCAGGAGGCGCACTCTCCAATACCCCCTCCAAGGACTCCAAAAAGGGTGGGTAGTCTGAGCTGCCGTTTGGTGCATAGGCACAAACAACAGTCAGAGCCCGTCCCCCCACACGTAGGCGAAGGGAGGCTACCCTCTCGTTCACCGGGGTGAACCCCAACGTACAGGCACCAAGATGGGGGGCAACCAGTATGCCCACTCCTGCTCGGCGCCTCTCACCAGGGGCAACTCCAGAGTGGAAGAGTGTCCAACCCCTCTCAAGGAAACTGGTTCCAGAGCCAGAGCCATGCGTTGAGGTGAGTCCGACTATTTCTAGTCGGAACCTCTCAACCTCACACACTAGCTCAGGCTCCTTCCCCACCAGAGAGGTGACATTCCATGTCCCAATGGCCAGCTTCTGTAGCCGAGGATCAGACCGCCAGGGTCCCCGCCCTCGGCCACCACCCATCTCACATTGCACCCGACCCCTTTGGCCCCTCCCACAGGTGGTGAGCCCATGGGAAGGGGGACCCACGTCTCCTCTTCGGGCTGTGCCCGGCCGGGCTCCATGGGTAAAAGCCCGGCCACCAGGCGCTCGCCAGCGTGCCCCACCTCCGGGCCTGGCTCCAGAGTGGGGCCCCGGTGACCCGCGTCCGGGCGAGGGAAAACTTAGTCCATTTATTTCACTCATCATAGGGGTTTTTGGGCTGCACTTTGTCTGGTCCCTCACCTAGGACCTGTCTGCCTTGGGTGACCCTACTAGGGGCATGAAGCCCCTGACAGCATAGCTCCTAGGATCATTGTGACACTCAAACCCCTCCACCACGGTAAGGTGGCAGCCCAGGGAGGGGGGGGCACCAACAATATTTCTTTCTCTACGATTTCTTTGCACACAATTCTTTTCATACAGAGCTTCTAAAATGTTCATAAATTCATCATATGATCTGTTAACATCATCAATATACACGTCCTTCCAGTTTTGCTTCTGTAAATCATCTTTTAATTGATCCATAGCTTTTTTTGATGTGTTTATTATTTTTTTCTTAATTGTAACTTCTTTTGTAATGTTTTGATCATTTCTGTAGATAGTGAAAACTGGTAAATGATCACTTAAATCAGTTGTTAAGATACCACCTGTCATATCCCCATTTGTTATATTTGTGAAAATGTTGTCAATTATCGTAGCACTATGAGTTGTAATTCTTGTTGGTTTTGATATTAACGGATAAAGATTTAAACTATACATTGAATTTAGAAATGTGCTGATGTTATTTGAATCTGTTTTATTTCCCAGGTCAATATTAAAGTCTCCACACAAGAAAACTTTTTTATTTAAACTCTTTTCCAGTAGTTGTATGATTTTATCGGTGAATATTTCTATATTTGATCCTGGTGATCGATATACACAACTTATGGATATGTTTTTAGCATTTTCGTTTAATATTTCTATTGTTATTATTTCCATAAGATTGTCAACAATTATTGACATTTCTTTAATTATTCTACACTTTATTTCATTTTTGACAAATAGAGCTACTCCACCACCTTTTTTATTGTTTCTGTTTAAATGATATAATTCATATCCTTCGATGTGAACATTATTTTTGTTTTCATCATTAAGCCATGTCTCTGACAGTGCTATTAATGTAAAAGTTCTGTTTAACTGTTTTAAATAATCTGTTATTTTGGATATATTTGCATTTATACTTCTACTATTGATGTGAATAATAGAGAGATCTCCATTTGTTATATTGATGTCATTAAACTGTTCTTCATTATAGTATTCACAGTCTTTTATAGCAGGATAAAAGTTTGCATCAACCATATCTTCAACATTGTATATTTTAAATTCTGAGTCTTCGTTTGTTGTTGTCATGTTTTAATGTATTTGTTTGTTTGTTCATTTTTGTCAATTTTTGTGTATGAACATGTGATAGTGATTGGTGATCTGACAACATGAATCAGATTACAGTATAATCCCATTGCATGGATTGAATTGTAGTTGGATTGATTCAGACTGGTCTGAGACGACTTTTATTGTGATTTGGCTCAAAATGAAAGAACTGAACTTCCCTGTGGTTACAGATGTGAATCAGTAAACATTGATTTTTCCAGATGTGTCAAACACAAACAACTTTGTTGTTTTTATTTTGGACCAACTACAGCCATGCGGCTGTTCTCTAAGTGAAGCTTCAAGACCCTCAGTTCCAGTCCAGATGTCAATAAGCAGCATGTCAGAGATCCAGATGTTTTGTTCCTCAGTCCACCTCTGTGCTCTTTGTGCTCATGTGTCAAGGACAGACTTGTGAGGACCACATCTGTGTTTTCATGATGTTGTCATGTGCTGCTGGTTAGAAGCAAAGTGTTGCACAGTTCAGGTCAAAGGTCAGGCTGCAGTCCCAGAAAAACTGCTTTGACACTTTCACACTGTTCTTTGATCAACTGGGACTTTTCTCTGTCACCTCACATTTATTCTGTACAATCAAATGTGTTCAACAAACACCAGAATAACTTGTTCATGTTTGTAACGTCTAAACTTTGAAGTCATTTCTGCTGATTCAGCAGCTCAGAGCTCTGCAGCCTTTCTGATCAAACAACCACCACTAGTTTTATATCTACAAACACTTTTCTTCATATTAAACACACATCATCTGTTTGATGCCATGAATAAATACTTTCTGTGAGCTGCTAGCTCTCAGAGAGTGTGTTAGGGATGACTCTCAGCTACTACAACATCTGGTTTTTATTCAACATCTGTAAAACTGACTCAGTTGTAGCCATGTTTGTGTTTTCTAATCTCAGTTATCAGATTAACTCCTACAGTTAATCTGTTGTATGTGTACATTCAATTACTTTCTGACAGTTTCATTAAAATACATTTATTGGTACATGAGATATTTTACTAACAGACACACAGGCAGGCTGATATGAGTGGCAGACTTTGGTGGTGGTGGTGCTAAACAGTTCATAGTAACACAGCAGAGGTGTTTGTCCCTTGTTGATGTGAATCTTTAGGTTTGAATCCTGACCAACCATCAGCTAAAAGAAACTATTTTATATCATTAATCTCATTATATATTAAGACAAATCCACAAATGCTGTTACACTAATCAAAAACCACTTATTTCCATTTTTGAAAATGAGGTCCAACAAAATATTAAAACTATTAGACAGTCCACCAACATGAAACCATAAAACTTGTACTTTATGTATCTCTTTAATGTATTTGTGTAACATGTTGTTCTAATTCTTTGACTCGATGTTTGTAACCCCCTGGAGACTGTCATTATATTGTATTGTTGTTCTGCTTTGTATTTACAATAAAGTACAAAATAAACCAGTACTAGACTACAGAAGTATTGTTTATAACTCAGCTTCAGATACAACTTTAGAAAAATGAAACATCATTCAAATCAGACATTAAGAATGATTACAGGTGCCTTTAAACAACACATACAGGATGAAGATTAGTAGAAATGGGAGAACCAGCACTGAACACCAGAATGGACCAGTTGGCTCTAAACTACTGGACAAATGTAAAAGGTCCTGAACAGAAGCATCCAACACAAGAAGTGTTCAAACCATACTGGGAAAAGACAAGAACCATTTCAAAAGCTTTGGTTGGACCATAAATCAGAAAACTACAGAAATTCACATCAATAATATTAATGTGAGCCCAACAGAACCAGAACCAGTCATACAACCATGGATACTCACAGACCCAGTAGTAGATCTGAAATTATTAGCAAAGAAAGGAAATTAATAATCTATTCAAATACAGTTATAGAATATATTAATCAATAATATGGATTCGTTAAATGAAATAGATATAAAACTCAGTCGAGCAGAAATAAAAATAATTGAAAAGGAAAAACTGAGTGAAATATGGAAAAACAACAGGAAGAAGAAAGAAAAAGTTGATGGTTTTATAGAATTCAACAACAAACAGGAGAAATGAGGAGATGTGAAAGAAACAGGAGGAGGAAACATCACATCACGTCTCAGATTTGGACACACAGGATTGAACAGAACATTATTCATAACAGGGAAGCATCATAAATGTGACTACTGTGGAGAAGATGAGACCATAGAACATGAGTTATTGAACTGACAGAAATACAGACATGAAAGAAGTCAACTGATGAACAGTCTCACTGAAATCAAAGAAAGATTTGATACAGTTGAATTATTGCACAATTCAAAAGATAATGGTGCTCAGGTTTTAATACAATATCTGAAACAGATTGTTTGTTTGAAAGAATCGTTAGTTATTAATTTATTAATTAATTAATTTATTTGTTTGCATTGTTTCAGTCCACCTCCTCACCAGTTTGTGGTGATAATGCACCAAGTTGTTATATGCAAACCACCAATGTTGTGTAACAGAGCTGTTGTTTAATGAATTTGATCAAAATGCTCCATATTTATAATATTTTTCTTGTTTTTCAGAAAAGTTTATCTAGTAGTTATTAGAAATGTTTCTTTTAATCTTTGTGGAAACTGTAGATCCTATTTTCCATGTAATCCAGGTTCCTTTTGTTTGTGTAGTGACGTCGCCCCCTGGTGTTTTTTATTTTTATTTTATATTTTTTTATTTTTTTAAATAAAAGAAACAAGTACAAAAAAAACTTACAATGTCAAACATGGCTCGAGACTTAAGGCATGCATAGCACAAAAGAGAATAAAGGCACATAAACAAAAACAAAAATGTGTTTTGGGCAGCTTACAACAGAAATTCGTTACAGATTGTTTTAGTTTTTAAAGCTTTGGCATTAGTACAATACTTTAAAGTAGATAAGTAAGAGGAAATATAATTAGAAAACACTATAAATCTAGGTTTTAGCAAGGAGAATTTACAACTGTGGATGTAAAATTTGGCTAAGAGTAGTATTAAATTTACAACAAAAACTTTCTTACTTGAAATATTTGGACAAAAGAAACCAAACAGTATAATTTTAGCGTCAAATGGTAGGTCAATTTCTAACTTTCTATTTACATACATGAAAATGTCTTTCCAGAACACCTGAGTATGAGAACAGTCCCAGAAGAGATGGATGATGGTCTCCTCAGAGCTGTGGCAGAGTGAACACATTGGGTCTACGTTTGGACGGTACTTGGAGATTATATAGTTTACAGGATAACATTTATGCAGAATCTTTAGGGACACTTCTCGAATCTTATTAGTTATAAAGTATTTTCTAGGTAACAACCAAACATCTTTCCAACAGATATCATTAAATAAATTATCCCAGAAGAATATAGAAGCAGGTTTACTAATACATTCTCTAATTATTAATTCTCTAATACATTTGTTATTTGTTTTTTCACTTAAAAAAGGGTCAGAGTTACCAATGAATAATTCTTCAGTTAAATAGTTTGTGCTGTTTTGTACAGGATTTGACATCAACATTTTCACACCAGATGGAATTGCATCAAAGACAATTGCAAATTCTTTTGGTAGTACTGGAAAGTTATACGTAGTTAAAAATTCACTGTAAGAGTAAGTGTTGCCGTCTTTGTTGAATAACTGATGTACATGAACTATTCCTCTGTCAAACCAATTTTTAAAGAAAATAGATTTATGTTTAAAACAAATGTCTTTGTTATTCCAGATATAGTATTTGTGTGGAGAGAAATTGTGTTTGTGAACCAGAGTCCAGCACAAAAACAGCTGTTTGTGGAAATTGGAGAGTTTGATCGGAATTTTGTCAATGTTGTAATTACACCTTAAAATAAAAGATAGACCACCCAATGCTTCAAATACATGTGTTGAAATGAAGTTCCACAAAGAGTTTGGATTTAAGAGATATCTTTTGATCCATTTAATTTTAAAGGAGGAGTTTAGAGTCTGTAAGTCTAATACATTAAACCCACCAGAGCACAGCTTATTTATCATAACATTTTTTCGGATTAGATGAACCTTTTTTTTCCAAATAAAATCAAACAATGTTTTATCCACTTTTGAAATGATGTCCTTGGGAACCTCCAAGGCAGAAGTCGCATAAACCAAACTGGAGAGACCTTCAGCCTTAGAAAGTAATACACGACCGGAGATGGATAAATCTCTCTGTACCCATAAATTGAATTTTTTTTTAATTACAGTAACAAGGGGATTAAAGTTATCACTTAATCTTTGGTCCTCCTCTTTTATAATATAGATACCAAGATATTTAACTTTGTGTTTTACTGGAATTCCTGAGATCTCTGTGTCATGACATGTTTTAATAGGGAGTAACTCACATTTAGATAAGTTAAGGTTGAGACCTGAGGCTGCAGAAAATTCACCAAGCAGCTCAACAGCACACTTTACTTGAGAGCAATCTTTTAGAAATAGAGTTGTGTCATCTGCCAGTTGGCTCAGACATATTTCTCTACCAGCAATCTGAATACCTTTTATGCAGCTGTTTTTAATCAGAGTCAGAGAGTCAGAGAGTCTTTATTGTCATTTGCACCGCATGTGGTACATGTGATGAAAACGAGATTATGTACACGGGGTCCCAGTTACATCCAACAACAAATGCAAGAGAAAAACAGTAATAACATCTAGAATTAACTAAGAAAAACATCAACTAGTAATACACTAAGCCTAATATAGTGGGAATAAACAGCAGCACGAACATGAGTTTGTATGAGCAGATGGTCACAGATGAACACAGATGAACACAGCAACAAGAAAACAGATCAGCATCAGCATGATGTGATATTTTGCAGTGTTTATTTTTTATTTTATTTTTATTTATTCATGAGTCTAACAGCCTCAGGGTAGAAGCTGTTCCTCAGTCTAGTGGTTCTACACTTGATGCTCCTCAACCTCCGTCCTGAGGGGAGTGGGGCAAAGAGTGAGTGTGCTGGATGAGTGAGGTCTTTCATGATGCAGGTGGCTCTTTTCCTGCATCTGGAGGTGTAAATGTCTGTGATGGTGGGGAGACTGACTCCAACAGACTTCTGTGCAGCCTTCACCACTCTCTGTAGAGCTTTCCTCTCTTCAACTGTGCAGCCTCCATGCCACACGTTGATGCTGGAGCACAGGACGCTCTCCACTGCACACCTGTAGAACGAGGTGAGAACTGGGCTGCTCAGACCAGCTCGTCTCAGCCGTCTGAGGAAGTAGAGTCTCTGATGACCTTTCTTGATCAGGCTGGTGGTGTTGTTGCTCCAGCTGAGGTTATCATTCATGTGTACACCCAAGTATTTGTAGCTGGAGACCACTTCCACTGCAGACCCACCTATTTTCAGTGGGGCATGGGTGTGTTTGTTCCTTCTGAAGTCCACAATCATCTCCTTTGTCTTCTTCACATTCATGTGAAGATTATTCTCTTTGCACCAGCTCTCCAGATGTTCCACCTCCTGTCTGTAGCTGGACTCATCATTGTTTGTGATGCATCCCACCACCGCTGTATCATCTGCAAACTTAACAATATGACAGCCTGGAAGTGTGGCTGTACAATCATATGTGAGCCACAATCATCTCCTTTGTCTTCTTCACATTCATGTGAAGATTATTCTCTTTGAAGTAGGAAGGAGGAGACTCGAGCAGTTTTCACGGAAGCGAGGGAAGCGATCACGGCAGGACTTTACCTGAATAACACGGTAAAAACAATTATTATTTTTTAAATTTATAGCAAAGATGGGTCTTCAGCTGAACGTGTCCTTAATAAAACCACGTAGTGCTCAAAACTGCAGGATTTTAAAAAGTAGGTTAGCCACGAGCAACGCGCGGCGCGCGGGCGGCTTTATGTCTTTAAATGTAGCTCAATGAACAGATATAAAATATATTTCATAGCTGACTTTATAGTACGAGGGCTCCTGAGCTCAACCACGCTTTAATATTGTCACGTAGTGGTCAAATATGCTGCATTTAAAGTAGTTTCGCTTTGACTTCTTCCAAAACTGTGCTTGCACAACGAAAATAAATTATAAAAATTCGAATTTTATTTCAAATAACTCCAACAGGATACATTTAGTATATGAACATGTTGTGATCACACTATATTTTTTTGAAAAATATCAGCTATGTGGTTTTTGATAGAATTGATAATATGTGATACAAAGTACAAGGGAGAAAATTAATGGAGGTAGCTTGACACATTTATGTCTATAACACATTGAATTTTATTTCAAATAACTCCAACAGGATACATTTAGTATATGAACATGTTGTGATCACACTATATTTTTTTGAAAAATATCAGCTATGTGGTTTTTGATAGAATTGATAATATGTGATACAAAGTACAAGGGAGAAAATTAATGGAGGTAGCTTGACACATTTATGTCTATAAAACATTGAATTTTATTTCAAATAACTCCAACAGGATACATTTAGTATATGAACATGTTGTGATCACACTATATTTTTTTGAAAAATATCAGCTATGTGGTTTTTGATAGAATTGATAATATGTGATACAAAGTACAAGGGAGAAAATTAATGGAGGTAGCTTGACACATTTATGTCTATAAAACATTGAATTTTATTTCAAATAACTCCAACAGGATACATTTAGTATATGAACATGTTGTGATCACACTGTGTTGTTTAAAAAAAAAAAACAGTTTCTGGACTAAATTAATCACATTTTTCTTTTACAGTCAACAGAAGAAAATCACCAGAATTCAACAACCTGTGTCATCTTCTGGAGGAAGACGTGAGACACCAGATGGAAATTTGTTACTTCTGTTTGTCACTTCAAACTTTTCCTATTAAACGTTATATTTTCTTAAGTGGTGTCCTCGAACATTCAATTTCCTAAACTTATTTTATAATGTGAAGTGTGTATTGTGTTTAAATCCATACTGGAAGTTAAGAGAACTTTCCATTTGCATTTGACCTTTAAAGAATCATAAGATAAAGATTATTAGAATCTGCTCAACTGTTATTACGTTATAAATTATTTGGTTCTAGGATGAAGTCATACAAAAAAAGTCAAAAATTAAAAGTGGCCAAAGTCCTTTGGACAGTTTAAAGTTAAAGAATTCACAGACCATCCATCTACCATCTACCATCTACCACCCAGCAGCAACTTTACCAGGGAGACACTGGCAGTTTCAAAGATCACAGTGTGATGTTTTAAATCAACTTTATTTATAAAGCACATTTTAAAAACCACAGGGTCAACCAAAGTGCTGTACAATAACATAAAAGACAAGTTAATTAAAAACTATAAAAAGCATACAAAAATAAATACATATACCAGTCTTACTGCAGGTGTGTTAACATGCCATAAAAGATAAGATCACGTGTTAAAAGCCAAGGAATAAATGTGTGTTTTTAAATAAGATTTAAAAAGTTTTGAGGACTGTCAGCAGCAACTGCTCAGCTGATCTGAGATCGGGGAGGGCAGGAAGGTTGAAGCAGCTCAGATAAATATGGTTTTGCAACTTTATCAAGCACCTTGTGCATAACTAAATAATAAAATATGCTTTAATACATCTTTATTGTAAAAATACTAAATTGGAAAATACATGGGTTTAAAGAAGGCAACAAGGTAGGATTATGAATTGGGTTTAAAGATTACAGCTCATGAGGTACTCATTATAGCATGACATCTCTTTCACAACATTCTGTCAAAGCCTTTATTGTGTTCTTCTTCTAGTGGTGGCTAGTACTGTAGTAAATAGCTTGAGGGAACACTACTGCCACCATGTGGTAAGACGAGTAGGATTCTGGACCCCGCCCACAGAAGGGGTACAAAAAAGCTGTGGAAACGGAACATAGATGTGACCCGACCCGAACTGAGCCGATCTGAGCCGATCCAACCCGAGCCGAGCCGAGCGGTGGAAAAGAGGCATTAATCTCCACAAGCTCCAACCGGCCGAGGACGCTATTTTCCACAATCCAGTCTGTCATCAACCCATCTGTGAATGTTCTGAAAACTGCCACTCAGTCTACCTGTGATGACTTTCAGAGCTATTTTGTAAACAAAATAGACTCTATCAGACAGAACATTGTCAGTCCATCCAACACTGTCCAGTCATGTACGTCTGCAATAACCACTGCTGTTTTTGAGGAGTTTGACCTGGTTTCACTCCCAAACCTCATCAAGGTGGTTCAGCAGATGAAACCGACACTATTCTTTGGACATAATTCCCTCTAAAATGTTCAAACAGTCCGTTGATGTAATTGGTCCTTGTCTTTTGTCATTTATCAACAGCTGTCTAACCTCAGGTTTTGTGCCATCTGCTTTCAAGCACGCTGTGGTCAGGCCTCTCCTCAAAAAACCAGGCCTAGATCCTACAGCTCTCTCTAATTTCAGGCCAGTTTCCCATCTGTCATTTTTATCGAAGGTCCTAGAAAAGATTGTTTTTATTCAACTTCAATCTTTTCTTGAGCACAACAACCTGTTTGAAAAATTTCAGTCAGGTTTTCGAGCTCGTCACAGTACTGAATCTGCACTGCTCAAAGTGCAGAATGACATTCTTCTGTCCCTGGATGCAAAAAACCCTGTTCTGCTGGTGATGTTAGACCTCTCAGCAGCTTTTGACACCGTCGACCATCAGGTACTAATCAACCGCTTGTCTCAGCAGGTTGGCCTCCAGGGAGCTGTGCTAGAATGGTTCAGATCTTACCTGACTGGGAGAACCTTTTCTGTCATGATAGGTGATCTGTCCTCCTCTTCATCAACCCCTCTGACCTCTGGCGTACCACAGGGATCCATTCTGGGGCCAGTCCTCTTCTCTCTTTACATGCTGCCATTAGGATCAATCATTGCACGTCATAATCTGTCTTTTCACATGTATGCAGACGATTTACAAATCTATCTGCCAGTCACTCCCAACCCCTCACCCAGTTCAAACACTCTTGTCAACTGCTTAAATGACATTAAGCACTGGCTCTCTCAAAACTTCCTCCACCTAAACACAGATAAAACTGAATGCATTTTGTTTGGTGCACCTGATGACACCAGCAACATCCTTCCCAGTCCCAGTGTTGGTTTTCCCCTCCCCCACTTCAACCCGGTGGTCAGAAATCTTGGAGTGCAGCTTGACTCCAACTTAAAGTTTGATAAACAGATCAGTTCTGTTGTCAAGACCAGCTTTTTCCAGCTCCGTCTGCTCTCTAAAGTCAAGTCATTTCTCAGCCGTGGTGATCTGGAGAAGGCCATCCATGCCTTTGTGACCTCCAGACTTGACTATTGTAATGCTTTGTATGTTGGTATTAATCAATCCTCCATCTCCCGTTTACAGCTTGTACAGAACTCTGCCGCCCGCTTTTTGACCAACACACGGAAATATGAACACATCACTCCTGTCCTGTCCTCTCTACACTGGCTCCCGGTTCAGTTCAGGATACAGTTCAAGCTGCTCCTGTTTGTTTTCAAAGCTCTGAATGGACTTGCACCTCTCTACATCTCAGAACTTTTGAAAGTCCATCAGCCCGGCAGAGCTTTACGATCTGCCAGTCAACACCTGCTGGAGGTGCCTCGCTCAAGGTACAAACAATGGGGAGACCGGTCCTTTTCTGTTGCCGGCCCAAAAGCCTGGAACAGCCTCCCCCTTGAGCTGCGTGCCACCTCTGATCTGACTCTGTTCAAAACCAGACTGAAGACCCACTTGTTCAAAAAAGCTTTCAGTGTGTAACTTTTATTTCTTTTGGTATTTTATTATGTAGCATTTTTTATTTCCATTGCCTTCTTTTATTACTGTTGTTTTTATTTTCACTGATTTATTGTACCGGTTTTATGTTTTCTGTCCTGTTAAGCAACTTGGTCAATGCAAGGCATTGTAGGAAAGTGCTATACAAATAAAGTTTATTATTATTATTATTATAACCTAACAGGCGTGAATCGTGACAGTTTCCCCTAAAGAACACAAACGGTCATAAAGTTAAAGTTACATAAATTCAGGATGGTTGTCTGAAGGAATTCATGCTTTGTCTTTTCATTACTCTGATATTTTACTAACACATGCATTGTGTACTGTTGCTGCTCTTGTTGACCATAAACAAGGCCATCACCATCATCAAGAGCTGATCATCATACATCTGTCAGCGTGACCCCCAACCCATTCACAACCCCCATGTGAATATTGTATGTGAATCTTTCTGTATATTATGTAGGCTACTATTTGTAAGTTATATGTAAAGTATCTGTATAGTGTTAATACTAGAGAGACATTGTTTTTAGATTTTTTTTTAGCATTTTATTTATTTATTTTTTAACTTTTTTAGAGAGACATTTTCTAGAGACACACAAACAGCTGGAAACAAATTCCTTGTGTGTGTCAACATACTTGGCCAATAAACCTGATTCTGATAAAAACAACTAGTTATTGAAATTAATATTTGTGTTTCAAAATAAAAACAAA
This sequence comes from Garcialebias charrua, assembly GCA_038048925.1. NCBI lineage: Eukaryota > Metazoa > Chordata > Actinopteri > Cyprinodontiformes > Rivulidae > Garcialebias > Garcialebias charrua. The sequence goes on from JBBPBX010004636.1 coordinate 43,641, forward strand.
CAACCCCTCCTTGTTGTTGTGATCTAACGTGTGGAGTGGTAGTAGCTGAGAGTGGTCCACCAGCCAGACTCTGAGCTCTAACAGACCAGCTGAGATCTCAGAATATCACATGAGATGGTTCATAACGTTATAAGGTTTGACCAAAACGCTAATAGTTTCTCATCACAAGATGATCTTAGTGTCAAACTGTGGGATGAAAGGTGGCGGGTGATATACATTCCTTCAAGGAATGCTAGGCCTTGAATGGATTCAGTTTTTGTCTCTGACATCCAGTAAAACTAATTCTGTCCACTTCAATAATTTAGTTCATATTTCAGTTTGAACCTGCATCCTGTTGCTTCAGCTCACATCTTTTATTCTTTATTCAGATTGGAGAGATGCAGTTTGTCAGAGATCAGCTGTTCTTCTCTGGTCTCAGCTTTGAAGTCCAACCCCTCCCATCTGACACAACTGGACCTGAGCTGGAACCAGCTGTTTGACTCTGGAGTGAAGGAGTTCTGTGGTTTCCTGGAGAGTCCAAACTGTAGACTGGAGGTTCTGAGGTCAGTTCACTGCAGCTGTTGGAGGTTTTCTATGTTTGTCCAACTAAAATCATTCCCTGATACTTCACAATTTATTCAGTTATAAATGTTTCATTCATTTAACCCTTTGATGGTCTAAAATCATCCCCACATTTTAATGTTTTATTTTGGTGCTAGCAATGTTTTTATGATGAGACAAAGATGTGATGAAAAGTTGTTTTTATAACGGTTTCAAACAGCTGATTGTCCCTGATGAACACTAAAGGGCCGTAAAGTTACTGTGAGCTTACAGGAGCATTTCAAACTGTTCTGACTAAATAAAAGACTTTATTTTTAGTCTTTGTCAGGAACTTCTGTGGTTACTGACAAGTATTGTTTCTGACCTTCATCTCTGAACATTTAATTGTTGTATTAGCTGACTTGGTGAAGTTTTCCTTGTTCCATGTGTAAACCTCTGTAAAGATTACCGGGACAGACTTCAACGTACCCTGGAAGTGCTGCGTTGTTCCCAGTTGGACGCTGCTGCCGAGTCTCGTCTCGTCCCACAAAATAGTTTTAGTTGGAGTGTAAAGAGCAAAAAGACACTTTGATTGTGCACAAGTCAACATTTAGTATGAGAAGCTGTTCCACGTGCATGCAGGCTGAAGAATCGTGCACTCCTCAGCTCAGAACGTCTGACTCCTGTTGGCTTCCCCCAAAGCAGGATGTCAATAGTTGATGCAGCAGCTGCAGCAGCTGCTAAGACATCTGCTTCAGTAGAAGAACTAATGAAACACAAACTGGTGTCGTGCACGAGGACACTTTCAGGAAAACAAAACCTCCATGTCTGACCACCGAGCAACACGTGCACATTTAACAAAAACACTGCATCATTTTCAGCTAACGGTTCTGGAGGGTCTTCAAAAACTCTCAACTGAAATCTTTAAATAATTAACAAAAAATACTTTTGGACAAATTAAAAGAGGAAAATGACTTTCTTTACCCACAAACTGACAAACATATATCTTTGTTCAATTTAACAACTTTTTTCTTTCGGCTTCTCCCTTCTTCAGGGGTCGCCAAACTAGTTGCACGAAGACTTGGCAATTGTTTTTACGCCGGATGTCCTTCCTGACACAACCATTGACCACTGAGCTACCACAGCCCTCTGTGTGGTGTCAGGATTTGGTTCCAGTAGAGGACGCAGACCCAAAATGCAGGCATAGCAGGACTCAGAGTCAAAGTGTAAAATAATAAACACTTTAATAATCAAAACAATAAACTGACGGTGCAGTAACTTACAAAAACAAGGGGAAACCGAGTAGTGGCTCCACCAGACTTCAGGGAGGTATGATTATGACCCGGCAAGGAACAAATGAAATGAGAGGGCTTTTATACTATGAGGGAGAGTGAGTAAATCAGAGCAGCTTGGCAGGTGGCTGATGACAACAGGTGAAAGTGCTTAGGGATGCAGACTGGAACCGAGGAGTGAGTGAAAACAGACAAAAACATGACAGGCGCACAGCCTGACAGGTGGAGCAGAGAGCTGATATCTAGGGTTCCCAGGGGAGCAGATGGTGTGGGTTAAGGGCCTTGCTCAAGGGCCCAGAGTGGGGCAGATGAGGGTGGAGACAGGTGTGACTGCTTCACTTATCCCACCAACATTCTTGATGCGGTCGGTACCGGGGCTTGAACCGGCGATCTTCCAATCACAAGCTCACCTTCTTAACCTCTGCGCCACCACTCCCAATTAAACAACAAATAAACAAAAAACTGAAATGTGGAGGTTTTTTTTTTTACATAAAGTTGTTTAAAATAATTTTATCATTTAAATGAGATATTTTCATTTCAAGCTGAGAAAGTTCAAAAATATTGACTGATTCATGAATCAAATAATAAAACATGAGTATTTTGAATCATTTCTGTAAGGTGGTTGATGTTTCCCCTAAAGAACACAAACTGTCATCAAGTTAAAGTTACATAAATTCAGGATGGTTGTCTGAAGGAATTCATGCTTTGACTTTTCATTACTTTGATATTTTACTAACACATGTATTGTGGACTGTTGCTTCTCTTGTTGACCATAAAAAGAACTCGTTATTGAAATTAATATTTGTGTTTCAAAATAAAAACCAAACAACCCCTCCTTGTTGTCCTGATCTAACGTGTGGAGTGGTAGTAGCTGAGAGTGGTCCACCAGCCAGACTCTGAGCTCTAACAGACCAGCTGAGATCTCAGAATATCACATGAGATGGTTCATAACGTTATTTACAAGGTTTGACCAAAACGCTACAAGTTTCTCATCACAACATGATCTTAGTGTCAAACTGTGGGATGAAAGGTGGCGGGTGATATGCATTCCTTCAAGGAATGCTAGGCCTTGAATGGATTCAGTTTTTGTGTCTCTGACATCCAGTAAAACTAATTCTGTCCACTTCAATCATTTAGTTCATATTTCAGTTTGAACCTGCATCCTGTTGCTTCAGCTCACATCTTTTATTCTTTATTCAGATTGAAGAACTGCTGGTTGTCAGAGATCAGCTGTTCTCTGGTCTCAGCTCTGAAGTCCAACCCCTCCCATCTGACACAACTGGACCTGAGTCTAAATGACCTGCGTGCTCCAGATGTTCAGCAGCTGTTGCATCTTGTGGAGAGTCCAGACTACAAACTTCAGACTCTGAGGTCAGTAGATGTTCTTTGAAAGATTTCAATAACAATATTTGTGATGATGTAGTAACAAAATCAACCAGCAGGTGTCCTTCAACACAACATCATGGTGTCGTCGCTCTACAGTGAACATCATGATGGGACTCATTTCTATCAGGATGAAATCTACCAGTATTATTGTGGACAATATGATCTGACACAGCCCTGGTCCAGACTGCTGAAGTCCACTCATCACATCTGTCCTTTGTTTCATCCAGATGTGTTCAGTGACAGCCTCCATGTTTCTTAGTCAGCTGATCAAAAAAGGCGTTCAATACAGAACAACTGGACTTTATTTGTAACAAACAAGACGTTTCACTTCTCATCCGAGGAGCTTTGTCAATTAAGTTAGGAGACAGTGAGAGGGAGAAGTTATAACAGGACAAGCCATTGACACGCACCAACATATGTAAATTGGAAACTAACACCCCCACATACCTGGGATAACACGTACCTGTGACTCATTCAAAGTTCAGTGTGTGAAAACAGAGCTTACAGAAAACACACACACATCCTACTGTATGTAAAATGACAATTCACACTTCACACATTGATCGCAGGGACCTGTCAAAGTCTTTGGCAGAGATCCAGAAGGGTGCAGATGTGGTCTGGGGCGAAGTTGGTCCTTTTGTCCAAATCCTTGTCCTGTAGAAGTCGTTTTTTGACGGTTTCTACTGCTTCAGAAATGGGTATGCATGTGAACAGCGAAGTCACATCATACGATACAAGAGTTTCTCCCGGGGTTAGCTTCAAATGTTGAACTTTGTTGGCAAAATCAATGGAGTTCTTTATGTGATGAGGCGTGTTTCCAACCAGAGGAGCTAAAATACCAGCCAGATGTTTAGCAACATTGTATGTAACTGAGTTCATGCTGCTGACGATGGGTCTGAGAGGTGTATCTTCTTTGTGTATTTTTGGAAGTCCATAAAGACAGGGAGTGGCTTCCCCCGGGTACAATCTATAATACAATGATCGAGTGATTATTTTCTCCTTTTCGAGTTTTTGCAGGTAATCTGTGACTTTCTTTTTAAAAGTGTTAGTTGGGTCCCTCTTCAGGGGCTCATAGGTGTTCCTGTCGCTCAGCAGTGTGGTTATTTTTCCCTGGTAATCAGACGTGTTGAGTATTACTGTGCATCTTCCTTTGTCCGCTGGTAAAATGGTGATGTTTTGGTCCTGGCTGAGTGATGTTATGGCTTTCCTTTCCTACGGTGTAAGATTTGAAGGAGGGAGTTTGGCGCTGGAGAGTGTAGCTGATATTTTCATTCGGAGTTGTTCTTCCTCTGCTCCTGTCAAGTTGTTGTTCCTAATCGCAGATTCAGTGGTCGTGATTAATTCCACAACAGGTATTTCTTGTGGTGAGATTGAGATCCATTTTGAGTGAGAGAGCTTCAAGAGTGAAGTTTATCTGTCGTATTCTCTCACTGAGCAGCCTGTTCTGAGCTTTCAGGAGGATTCCTTCAGCTCTTTGTCCTTTAATTGTGGAGTTGAGTTTTAGACTGCTGGGGGTGAGTTTTCCTTGTCTGCATCTCAGACTGAAACTAAGATGGTTCCTGTAGTTCATTCATTCATTCATTCAACCTTTATTTATACAGGCTAGCCTCGTTGAGTCACTGGGACTCATTTACAAGAGGGACCTGTGGCGCTAGCATGCAGTAATGGAGTAGACGTGTTTTGTAGAGCTCTGTGTCACTACCTCCATTTAACATTGAATAACAGAACCAAAGTTGACATTTTTCGCGCTGGAGAACTAGTAGGCACCACTTTGTCAGTATATCTCAGTTTTGGCCAAGCTATGCCAAGGAAAGACGAAGCCCTGAAGTCGTCCGCTCAGGCGGCTAGCAACGATGCTATCTTAGCCGCCGTCAATAGCCACAAAGATGAGCTTGCTAAAGTCTACAACCTCATGGATTCTCTCAAAAAATCACTGGAAGGACGTCTGGACTCCATCGAGGCTCGTATAACCACCCTGCAGACAGAGCACAGTGAGGTCCAGCACCGTTTAGACGACATAGACACGGCTCTGTCCTCTACCGATGCTCGTGTTTCAGCATTGGAGGCTACATGTAGCGAGCTAGCGGCGGCTAACGGCCTACTCAAAACAAAGGTGAACGATTTGGAGGGCCGCTCGCGCAGACAGAACATTCAGATTGTTGGCATTAAGGAAGGGGAAGAGGGTGACCGTCCTGTAGAGTTTGTGTCAAACTTCATCTCGGAGCTGCTAGGATAGGACAACTTCCCCAAGCCCGTAAAAATAGATAGGGCCCATCAGGCCCTGAGACCAAAGCCACTGCCCAATGAACGACCTCGGATCATCATCGCCAGACTGCATAACGACCGCGACGTGATGAATATTCTGCGGCTGAGTCGACAGAAGTCCCCGCTGCTGTACCACGGTCAGAAAGTTTTCATATTCCCAGACTACACGGCGGAGGTTTCAGCGCAGCGCCAGGCATTCAACACTGTGAGGAAAAAGCTGGTGGAGGTTGGTGCCAAGTGTTCCCTGCGTTATCCTGCCAAGCTGCAATTATCTTTAAACAACACTGTGAAAACATTCACTTCACCAACTGATGCAGAACAGTTTGTCAATTCACTGACTCATACCAAGTGACTTTATTAAGCATTTTATGCTAATGTTAGTCTGCAAGTTCAGCAAAGTTTTGGTGCATATTAATAACATTTATTGTACATAGTGTTTAGTTTTTTAATTTTTTGTGTGTGTTTTATTAAGCATTTTATGCTAATATTAGTCTGCAAGTTCAGTTAAGTTTTGGTGCATATTAACATTTATTGTACATAGTGGTAATTTTCTTATTTTGTTGTGTGTTTTATTAAGCATTCTATGCTAATATTAGTCTGCAAGTTCAGTTAAGTTTTGGTGCATATTAACATTTATTGTATACTGTATAGTGTTTTTTTTAATATATATTTTTTTTGTGTGTGTGATTTTTTATCTCTTTGGAGGTAAACACGGCTCGCTGGGTTTAGGTTAGTTACTCAGGGTTTCCTCTCTGTTATCCGGCAGCCTCCACTTTGGATAGAGGGATATGCCGCTTAGTTCTAGTTGCGGCAGGGGTGAGTTCTGGGTTTGTTTTGTTGTTGTGTTTTCTGTGTCCTGTTGTGTTTACTTTGTCAGCTGCTGTTTTTATGTTATGATAAATGCAGGATAATACTCCTAAGCCGGGCATGAGTCCTATTAATTTTGTCTCCTGGAACTGTAGAGGCTTGGTAAAGCCCTGTAAAGAGCAAAGGTGTTTTCACATTTAAAATCACTTTCATCTGATATTGTCTTTCTTCAGGAGACTCATATTCAGCCAACTGAGCAGAGACGTTTGAGATCCTCATGGGCATCACAGGTTTACAAGTCAAATTTTCCTTCCAAGGCTAGAGGGGTTGCGATCCTTATCTGTAAGTCCATTCCATTTATCTTTAACTCCATGTCTGCAGATCCAGGGGGGAGATATGTCCTTGTCACTGGTGAAATCAATTCCATCCCTGTTGCTCTTTTAAATATTTATGCCCCAAACTGTGACTGCCCTGATTTTTTCTGCAAAATATTTGACATTGTTGCACAATGCAATAATAGGGATATCATTTTAGGCGGCGACTTCAATTGTTATCTCGACCCATTGTTAGACAGGTCCTCCAATAAAGTTGCTCCCTCTTTGAAATCAGTGCCGGTGTTAAACAATCTCATTAAGTCATTAGATTTAGTTATATCTGGAGGCTTCAGCATCCTTCTGATTGTAAATACTCTTTTTTTTCACCCCCCATGGTAGCTTTACTAGAATTGACCACTTTTTAATTGAATCAAAATTAATTTCACGTACAGTCTGCTCAAATTATCACAGCATCTTAATCTCAGATCATGCCCCTCTCTTAATATAGATCCACTTTAATCGTTATGCTCCGTCATTTAATTGGAAATATATACCCCCCATCAATTCTGATCAATCATTTCAGGACTATGTTTCAGCCAAAATCTCAGATTTTCTTCTTTTTAATGACAATGGAGAAGTATCTGACTCAGTTTTGTGGGAGTCATTTAAAGTAGTATTAAGGGGTAACATTATTTCTTATCAGTCTTCAATCAAAAAGGACAGATCACAGCATCTTGCAGATATTCAGGCCAAATTGGCAGTTTTGGAGGACAGCTATCAGAATTCAAATGATGATAATATACTCAGTGCTATCTTGAAGATAAAATCTGAATACAATCACATGCTTGGGGAACAAGTTGGTAATTACATTCGCAAACTTAAGCAAAAACATTTTGAACTAGGAGACAAACCTGATAGATTGCTCTCCAGACAAATAAAAGGCACAGTGGCAGAAAGAGCTATTCATAAAAACTCTTCCCCCTCTGGCCAAATATTAACTGACCCTAAACTCATAAATGACGCCTTTCTCAATTATTACAGTAATTTATACACTTCCAAGACTAGTGCTTCCAGTTCTGATGCTGATGACTTCCTAAACTCTTTAAATGTACCTGTTCTGGATGAATCCGCTAGGGTAGACTTGGACTCTAATTTTACAATTGAAGAAATCAAATCTGCAATACGTTCATTATCCTCTGGTAAGGCTTGTGGTCCTGATGGTTTCGGAATAGAATTCTATAAAAGTCATTTGGATCTGGTTGCCCCTCTTCTTCTGCGTATGGTGAATTCTTCAGTGAGGGAGGGGGTATTTCCTCAGAGTTTGTATGATGCTAACATCTGTCTTATCCTGAAGAAAGGCAGGGATTGCTGTAATGTTGCCTCATACCGTCCTTTAAGCTTACAAAACAACGATCAAAAAATAGTTGCTAAAGTATTAGCTACTCACTTAAATAATCACATAGCTCGCCTGATCCATCCTGACCAGACTGGTTTCATCCCTAACAGGTACTCTTTTTCAAACACTCGTCGACTCCTGAATGTTATGTACCAGACCAACCTTCCTGCCTCTGCAGTTATTTCATTAGATGCGCAGCAGGCATTTGATCAAATTGAGTGGGACTATTTGTTTTTGGTTCTCCGAAAATTTGGCTTTGGTAATAAATTTATGACATTACTAAAAATGTTTTACGCTCACCCCAAATCCTCAGTTCTGACTAATCACGACAGATCAGTTTCTTTTTCATTACACCGCGGAACCAGACAGGGGTGTTGTCCCTCACCGTTGCTATTTGCACTGGCCATGGAACCCCTTGCCATTTCCATCAGGATTCAGGACCCATCCACTGATCACTGGCATTTCGGACTATGCTACAGATGGTCCCATTGGCCTGTATGCGGATGTCTGTTGGATGTATGTCTTGAGAAAATCATGTGTTGCCATTTAAAGAACAACCTGTTACATTGTGGTTGAATAAAACAAAAAAAGAAGTCCTTTTTCAGTTGATTGCATCATACATACACTATTACATAAGCTTTTCAACAAAAACATTCATGGTGTAGAGTATATACGTATACAAAAGAGAAACATAGAAATTATTTGCTATATCTAAAAATTTCTGTGTTAAGGTACTCTCTCAGGTCGTAGAATCTACAATCACCAGCATACTCCCAGGAGATGGATGGAAACTCGACTTCGTCCAGAAGTTTTGTGTAGTCGTACACAGCAACAAATGAGTTAAAATACAAAAAATATAAATAAATAAAATCTTCTATAAATAAATCTGTTCATTTACATTTGTTCATTTTGTTGTTATTTCAATAATTAAAATCCTCTGTTCAATGTCTAATAATGTGAAGTTTCATTGTGATGTAACCCGTACTACTCATTCTAATACACATAAATAAAAACTAAAAGTCTTGATGGTTCTTAGGCTAGTGTTTTTATTCACATGTGCAAAACATAAAAATATTCATTTTGCTTATAAGTTTTCATCATCCAGGAGACTGACAAAGTTCTGAATAAAAGCTATAATTCTAAATTTAGAACAGTTGAAACTGAATACTGTACAATATGAAGAACTGTGGGTGGTTTTGTCTTAATGAAAATGAATTGGCACAGATCAAAAACATTTCAACAAGCAATGATGGAGACCAGCAAACCGGAACAGATTCCTCTTCATGTGGAACTGTCCAATTTCAGCCAACTCCTCAGGAATCCAAGACTGGAACCAGGTCTAGGATCTGAGACTGGACCCAGGTGTAGGATCTTATCTCTGGATGGATCTCGTCCCTTCACCCTTCTGTAAAGTAGAAAAAGAAAACTGAAACTTATAGAATAGAATAGAATATATCTTTATTGGCATATTTGCACCGAGGTACAAACCAGTGCTATTTGCGCGTACCATCCTAAGAGGGACGTACGCACGGAAAGCCGCAGCAGAAATTAATCCGCGCCGCCAGACAATCAGATATGGAAAAAAAGGAACGTTACAGTGGGATAATCATTGGTATTCAAAAAAGAATCATCACATTTTGTCTTAGGACATTCTATGATAAAGTCAAAAAAACTCTACCAGCTCAGCACAGATAAAGACAAAAGACATGTTGCATTTTGGTGGCGTAGCAGGGAGATAAGTCTGTGAGCAATCATTTCAGATAAGCACAGTCTGCAGATGGGCTCAGCCGGCTCCATCTGAATGCACACAGAGACCTCTGGGGGAGGGGGGGACAGTTTTCCAACAGCTTCAGACTCCAGGAGAGGTTTGCAGTCAGCCTTTTTTCAAGGTTGCTTGTGTCCCGATTAGATTAGTTGCATTATTTATTTTTCAGGGCAGGCTACAGTGTACTCTGACTGCAGCCTTGAGTCCAGGTGCCGTCTTGGTCCAAATCGTCCGAATCATGTGAGGTTTCATTCAATCCGAGCTACAGGTCCCCATCTGCCCCCTGATGTAGCCCGGTCGGCTGTAAGCGAGTCCCCAAAACGCACTGCAGGTCCGCGGCTGTCCACCACTGTTCCCATCGTGTGATTCAGCTCGAACAACAGCTGGTTCATTGAGGTCATAGCCCGGATCAAAGAATCTTGTTGAGCAGGAAGTTTCGCCAGCGCGTTGATTGCCGCGGTAGTCTTCCTCAGCTTCCAGTAGCAGAACCCTCCGCCTAAGCCAAAAAGAAGAGCACCTGCTACCATAATTCCAATTATCCACAGATCTTCTACGTCCTCGACTGAAAGAACGGTCAGACACATTAACTTCCACTCACCCCACAAGTCCATAATGTAGCCAACCGCATACATGTCGAGGGGGCATGCCGGTTCTCCTGGTCCGGAGCGCTTCGTGGAAAAAAAAATTATCGATAGAGGAGACAGCCCACGCAATTAAATCCATTTCCAAATTGCTTCGAGTGAGCGCTGAAGAGTTGCAGACAAGACAAAAATGCAAAAGCAGGAAGGAGGAAAACTTTAGGGTAGTAGAGTAGCAGAAAGAGAAGCGACCTGCTTCGCCAAGAGCCGGAAGTATATGCACCATAACTCATGTTCCCTGAAGGAAGAGAACGAGGTGTAACATAATTGCTATGGGAATTGCGCCCTTGCGTGATTACCTAAAGGAAAACAATCACGCCTTTATGGCAGGGGCGTCAGCATCACGTCAGAGACCCCGCCCTCTGGGTATTTAAGGAACTGATGCCAATCCATCGTCCTCCAAAATGCACTTTGCCGAGCTTTCAGCATTGAAAGGGCCAGGTATGTTGCACCTCGTTCCCTTACTTCAGGGAACATGAGTTATGGTGCATAACTTTCAGTTCCCTTATCAATCATGTCACTCGGTGCAACAAAATTGCTATGGGAACGTAATTCAATCACTGCCTTGAAATGCTCAGTAAAATGCATGCTAGTGTGAACGTCCGCCTTTATTCAGCAGGCATCCCAAGGCTGCTTTCTACTGTGTGTTAGAAAGGACAGCCTGAGTGACATCACATGCAGTAACATCCAAACTGTAATGCTTTGCAAACGTGTTTGTTGAGTTCCAGTTCGCAGCCGCACAGATGTCTGCAACTGGTACACCCTTGAATAGTGACCACGAGGTGGCCAAGCCCCGAGTGGAGTGAGTGCACACTCCAGAGGGCACCTGTTGACCTTTGCTACTGTACGCCCTTTTTATGGCCTCAGTCACCCAGTGTGAGAGGCGCTGCTTTGATAGGGCCTTTCCTGTAGCTGGTGCAGCAAAGCACACAAACAGTTGATTTGTTTTTCTCCATTCAGCTGTTCTCTGCATGTAAGCGCTTAAAGCTCTCACAGGGCAGAAAGCCTTCAGCCTTTTCTGTTCCTGAGTGAGGACAGGAGCAGGTGGAAAAGAAGAGAGATCAAAGTCATACTTCTGGGGTTCAAAGTCAAGACCTTGGGGATATATGCAGGATTAGGCCTTAGGGTGACCTTTGACCCGTCAGGGGCAAACCTGGTACACATTGGGTGTACGGACAAAGCATGGAGGTCACCCACACGTTTCGCCAAGCAAAGAGCCAGGAGTAGAGCGGTCTTATAAGATAATAAATCTATCTTAATGTCGCTCAGTGGTTCCAATGGGGGATCACAGAGAGCCCGGAAGACCATACTAAGATCCCATCCAAGGGTCAAGATACTGCTGGGGGGTTTCTTCCTTAGCACGCCCGTCATAAATCTTATTATGAGCGGGTGCGCGTCAGGCGTCCTTCTCCCCCAGCCCTCGTGACAAGCTGAAATTGCTGATAAAAACACCTTAATGGTTGAGAAAGAACAACCTTTCTCCAGCAGGTCCTGAAGAAAGGTGAGGAGCTGGGCCAAGTCACATGAATAAGAAATAATATTTCTTTCCGTGCACCAAGCTTCAAAAATACGCCATTTCCGGGCATAGAGAAACTGTGTTGATACAGCTCGGGCGTTTTGAATGGTATTTACCACATTCTCGGGCAGGCCTGAGGCCACCAGTTTGTTCATCTCCACCACCAAGCTAAAATTAGCCACAGTTCTCAGCCTAAGTGGGGAGACTGTTCCTTCTGGTGACGTGGAGGGTCCCTGGAGAGGAGCAGGTGGTGGAGCCAGCTCTGCCTCCAGGGCCCTGATTTCTGTGGTCCCTTGAAGGCCAACCAAGTTAGGGAGAGTGCCTTCCTGCAGATGTACCGCCATACTAAACTGGAGTCAGTTCCCACCTGCCTGAAGACCGCGACCATCATCCCAGTCCCAAAGAGCTCCACAGTGACTGATCTGAATGACTATAGACCGGTGGCCCTCACCCCGATAGTCGCTAAATGTTTTGAGAAACTGGTCATGTCCCACATCAAGACAACCGTCAACATCAATGAGGACCCTCATCAATATGCATACCGTGAGAACCGATCAACAGAGGACGCCATCTCCTCTGTGGTCCACACTGCTCTCACCCACCTGGATCAGAAGGACTCATACGTGCGTCTGCTCTTTGTGGACTTCACATCTGCCTTCAACACCATGATCCCCCAAACTCTGATAGACAAACTATCTACACTTGGACTAAGCCCCTCCATTTGTAACTGGGTACTAGACTTCTTAACAGACAGACCACAGTCCGTGAAGATCCACAACTTCTCCTCCTCCACCATAACCCTCAGCACTGGCTCTCCTCAAGGATGTGTGCTGAGCCCCCTTCTGTTCACTCTGCTCACATATGATTGTACAGCCACACTTCCAGGCTGTCATATTGTTAAGTTTGCAGATGATACAGCGGTGGTGGGATGCATCACAAACAATGATGAGTCCAGCTACAGACAGGAGGTGGAACACCTGGAGAGCTGGTGCAAAGAGAATAATCTTCACATGAATGTGAAGAAGACAAAGGAGATGATTGTGGACTTCAGAAGGAATAAACACACCCACGCCCCACTGAAAATAGGTGGATCTGCAGTGGAAGTGGTCTCCAGCTACAAATACTTGGGTGTACACTTGAATGATAACCTCAGCTGGACCAACAACACCACCAGCCTGATCAAGAAAGGTCATCAAAGACTCTACTTCCTCAGACGACTGAGACGTGCTGGTCTGAGCAGCCCAGTTCTCACCTCGTTCTACAGGTGTGCAGTGGAAAGCGTCCTGTGCTCCAGCATCAACGTGTGGCATGGAGGCTGCACAGTTGCAGAGAGGAAAGCTCTACAGAGAGTGGTGAAGGCTGCACAGAGGTCTGTTGGAGTCAGTCTCCCCACCATCACAGACATTTACACCTCCAGATGCAGGAAAAGAGCCACCTGCATCATGAAAGACCTCACTCACCCAGCACACTCACTCTTTGCCCCACTCCCCTCAGGACGGAGGTTGAGGAGCATCAAATGTAGAACCACTAGACTGAGGAACAGCTTCTACCCTGAGGCTGTTAGACTCATGAATGAATAAATAAAAATAAAATAAAAATAAACACTGCAAAATATCACATCATGCTGATGCTGATCTGTTTTCTTGTTGCTGTGTTCATCTGTGACCATCTGCTCATACAGACTCATGTTCGTGCTGCTGTTTATAATGATGTTTTTCCACTATATTAGGGCTTAGTGTATTACTAGTTGATGTTTTTCTTAGTTAATTCTAGATGTTATTACTGTTTTTCTCTTGCATTTGTTGTTGGATGTTACTGGGACCCCGTGTACATAATCTCGTTTTCATCACATGTACCACATGCGGTGCAAATGACAATAAAAGACTCTCTGACTCTCTCTCTGATACTACTCTGATCGAGAGTGTTTGGAGGCAGAGGCAATCTGCTGTCATTATTAGACAAAAGCGGAACAGAATGTCTGTTTTTCCTCTTTTTGTTGGGAGTCATGGTTCGGAGGGGTTGCAAGTTTTGTATACGAGCAGATCTCCTGACTCCAGCCCATTTCCTGGTTGGGTCTGGTTTACTGGTCTCCGGCCTCCTCAGATCCCTGGAGCCTGATGAACCTCCGGGGAGCTGTGTTTCACCCGGTGGGAGGATGTCATTTAATAGCAGAACTGAGTCAGTACAGCGAGTGCGGTCACACGCTGTAGGATCACTGCTTGAGCATGGCATGACGCCCACTGAGGATAAGGGGACAGCTTCAGCATGAGGATGTGGAGCTGTTCGAGATGGTCCTTTGTGTTGAACAGACCTTAGATCGGTTGGTGACAGAAAGTTCAGTCTGAGCAGACTTTAGATCGGTTGGTGACAGAAAGTTCAGTCCTCTTCGATTAAAGGGAAGAGGAGTCTGATTTAGCCCTGGTGCCATTTCTGTTCTACACTGAGTGTTTACACACGCTGCAGTTTCATCACAACTGCCATTGTGAACGTGTGATACTGGTGTTGGCCTGCGGGCTTCTGCCGTGACCCCCACCCCCCCCTTGCATTTACTGGCATCCGTTAAATAGGTGGCCAGGAAGGTGGGTTGTCAGATTCTGTCGGTGCGCACCCCTGGAGCGTGGACGTGTCAAGGGTTTGTTTGATTTGTGTATTGCCGGCCCCGTGGTTTACAACGGAGCGGGGGCTGGAACACGTGACCCTCCTCACCTGTCTCTGTGAGGACTAACGGGCCTGCTTGCAGGCGCCTCTGGGCCTGTCTGTTGCAGACAGCCCCGAGTCACCCTGCTGGGGTTTATTGATTAGGCTAACACCCCGTGAGCCGTGAGGGAGCGGGGAATGATGGCCCCCGCCCTTTATATCGGCTGGAAGAACAAAGGGGACTGTGCTGCTGATGTTACTGTGTTGTTGTTTTTTTGAGTCAAGAAACAGAGAGGGGCTGTTTTTTTAGCTTTATTCATGCTTATGTGTAACGACATATTTGACTTTATGTCACTCACAGCAGAAAAAACAAGATTCGTGCCTAAAACAAAGTCACCAGCTTTTTGTACCGTGCTACAAACAAAGTCTGGACATGAAAAGGTCATTTCCCGTACCGCTTGGGCGGGTGATCCTGTAAAGTCAAGAAGTGGGCCTGGTTCATCAGGCTTTTCTGGGGATGCCTACCCGGAGAGCCTCAGCCTGTTTGCGCCTCTGGTCCAGCCTGGTTTGAATTCGATCCAGAGCTTTTCCAAACAGTCCCGTCGGTTCTATCGAATGGTGGAGAAAAGGAATTCTTTGTCCCTCCGGGAGGTCAGTTAGAGTCATCCACAGATGGCGTTGTACGATGACCACCTCAGCCAATGCCTCTGCCTTGTGCAACAGCTGCTGTCCCCATCATGCAGAGCACAAAGTCTGTTGCCCTGCGGGCTTCATCCAGCAGGCCGGCGGTAGCTTGCTTGTCTGTCGTTACCTGGAGCTCCTGCAGTTTTTCAGCCAGGTACGCTTCCATCATGGTGGACACATTCATTGCGCGCACCGCTAGGCCCTGAGCTCTGTAGCATTTCTCGAGCAGAGAAGCAGAGGCTCGACAGGCTTTGCTAGGGAGAGTTGGTTTTGTCCCGGAAGACTTGGGAGCCAGATGAGACACCAGCGTGTCCTCCATTTGAGGCACATTGGCTATACCCGCTTCATCCATCCCATCCACGTCGAGGAACTACGAGAGCGGCTGTAGCATGGGAGCTCTGGGCTGAGACCAGGTGCGAGTCAGCTCTGTGAGGAAATCCGGAAAGATGGGCATCCTTTGCCTCGTGGCGGCCTGCTGGTTCGAATAAAAATAATTTCCTGCCAATCTCATGACCTGTTGACGAGGTGGAGGCTCCGACCATGGGATCTGCAGCGCGTCCGCTGCTCTGTGACACAAGTCGAACAGAGCAGGGATCGAAAAGTCAGTCTCCGGGAACACTGGCGCCGGGATGCGAGAGAGGTCTTCTCCCTGTTCCTCGTATTCAACGTCGGCGTCATCCGCAGAAAATTCACCTGAGGCTGAAATCGAGATCTCGTCCTCGTTCATCATGCCTCGAGTGTCGAATTCGACTGCCAAGTCCACCATGGGAGCCAGCACATCTGGGCTGTCGCCCCATTCGACTTGGGTGCTGTCATCCAGAGCCATGCTCTCGAGCTCCGGTGTGGGAGTGAGAGGCTCAGTAGTGTCCGGGTCTGCTGGCGCCTTAGCAGTGCCCATGGCCTTGGCTACGAAGTCCGTCCGGTGCCTCCTCACCGCCTCCAGCATCTGGCTGCAGTGTGGGCAAGAGTCGGGCGCGTCCAACGCCATCTTCGCGTGCAGCACCCCCAGGTAGACGGAACAGGCCTCGTGGGTGTCTGTCGCCGAGAGGGAAAAACCGCATCTGCTAGGGCAGGCGGGCGAGGTTGGGCTCGCCATCCTGCTGGTCTTTTTCGGAAGTCTTGTCTTTCGCTTTCCTTCCTCTGGAGGAATGTCCGAGATAAGACGAGTGAGTCCTTCCAAAATCCTTTTTCTTTTTATTTGAGACATCTCCTCCGTTGCGTCACTTTCGTTGGCTAGCCTGCTATGAATTAGCAGAGGTAGCGGTGTGACGCAGTTAGTGCCGTCGAGCGAAGCAGTCTGCGGAAAGAGGAGAAGAAAAAACTTCAGGGTTAAGGAAAAATGTGCTGGACTAGCTTTCGCTAGTCCAGCAGTATGCAGGAATAATTCTCTGTACGCCCTGTGTAGGGAGCAAGCTCACCTCTGGTCTAGCGATGAAGCAACAGAGAAGTCCCGCGAAGAGAAAGTTCAGGTTTAAGCGAGGTGAAGGGCAATAAGAGGATGATGGATGGGCTTCAGCGCCTTAAATACCCAGAGGGCGGGGTCTCTGGCGTGACGCTGACGCCCCTGCCGTAAAGGCGTGATTGTATTCCTTCAGGTAATCGCACGGGGGCGCAATTCCCATAGCAATTATGTTGCACCGAGTGACATAACTGATAAGGGAACTTGTCTTGTCATAGACAGTGTGTACAGTACAGTATTTGTACTAAAATGTGAGTAAATAAAGCATTTACTTAACAGATCTGTAATATAAATAAATATAAATAATATAAACACGTGTGTACAACACACACATATATTATTTAATGACAGATTGTTAAGTAAATGCTTTATTTACTCACATTTTAGTACAAATGTAGCTTCATGTGCACTTTTCTCCTCTTTAATTCACATCATTATTTTAAATGTGCTTTAATAACTTTGGTTTAATGATGGGTCAGGTTTTGAGGCCTGTCATTGTTGACCCGTTCTGTCTTGGAAAAAAGATGTGTAAACTGTCTCAATCATATCTAACCAGCTAAATAACAGTTTAACTAAAATAACACAGCCAAAAAAAGTCCAGGCTCAACAAGAACAAGTGTAACCGTGTGGAAGTTAGCATGTAAAGTAGCGACATGCTAAGCTAACCACAGCTAACCTCAGCAGTAGAGACGCTAAATCATGAAAAAAAAACACAGCTACTAATCAGACGGTTCAACTCTAATATTGGGCCTCATGCACGAACATGTTCGTATTTTTATCCTAAATTTCTCCTACTTTTGTTCGTGCGAAGTGTTCGTACGAACATGCCACGTCAGATTCAACAAACTCTTCTATCCAAAGCTGGGCACCGCTAATTAAAAAATTAGTTCCACAATTTCTAAAACGCTTATTAATTTTTTTAGGTCCACAATTTCAAAAGCACAAATGTCTTATGAAAATTAGGGGAAGCTAATCTAATCCGCTATTTATATATTTTATATTATATATTATATATATATATATATATATATATATATATATTATATATATATATATATATATATATATATATATATATATATATATATATATATATATATATATATTTATATATAGCCGGCAGCGTTATCAATATTTGCACTACACTGCCAACTGAAAAGTAACAAAAATGATCCTAAAAGGATGAAATTACAAAAATCAAAGGATTTATTTAATACTTTACGTACATATATTCTATTCGGCCACGAAATTAACAAAAAATAGAATGATCTTTTAATCCCTAAAACCACGTTTAAATCTCAAATACACGGGTGTGTCGCCACCGCATTTATACAACAGTAACCCAAATACATGAAACTAATGAGTCACCGTCGAATGGTCGACACAAAACACACCTTAAAATCATCCGGCCACGTTAATTTGGCTTGAAACAGCGGGGTTCTCTAAGGATTTATCCATTAGTAACCCAGCACAACCAACCGGCAGACACAGCGTTAGCGTCTATAGGTAGTCAACAGATTTAATGAAAAGTAACTAAAATACATGAAAATAACGACTCACCGTCGAATGGTCATCACAAAACACACAATAAAATCATCCGGCCACGTTAATTTGGCTTGAAACAGCGGGGTTCTTTACGGATTTATGAAGACACCGAGCGCAGCCAGCTACAGAATTAGCCCCTGAGTTCAACTATGACCCGGAAGATGGAATAGTCCATTTTTAGTAGGGGGATAAAGAAATCGACCGTTTTTTTTATTGCTTATTTAATGATCGTTTTCATCGCAACTATAATTATTTTTATGTTAAATGTAGATTAACAAGCAGGATCAATGTTAGGAATGTAGGTGACTGCACGGGGCGAGGCGGGGCCGGGGCCACTGCTGAAATGGGACCCCCAGGCATTTACCTACATGGTAGAGCCGAGTCTGTTCTCAGCTCTGCCCCCCTCCCCCCTCCAACCCTCCCTCCCCCCTCCAACCCTTCCTCCTCTCTGCTGTTTACGGTGGGGAAAAAGGTAAAAAACAAGCAGCATAAGAGCTTGTAAATAAGTTTATTGGTTTTTACTGATAGATAATTAGTTATTAGCGGTACTGCATTTAAATAAAAATAGCACAAATCCGCTTATGAATTATAAAAGTTAGTCAATTCACAAAAACGCTGACAAAAAGTTTAGGTCAACTGTAAGCGGAATAGCGCTTTAGCGCTCCCTAGCGTTCATTCGCCCACCTTTGCTTCTATCCTTAGGAAAAGTGTGTAAATGAGCTGCGTACTATGATGAATTCCACCTGTTCTAATCACCTGCGCGTGCACGGGGAGAGGTTATTTACATAATTCCCACCCCTCAAAACACCATATAAGGCTTCGTTTCCTGCCTCAGAGAGCAGGACGTGTCCGTTCATAAAATGACAGCGAAACGTAAAAAGAAGAACTCTACCGGTGCGGAGATTGAAGTTCTGCTCTCTGAGGTCAAGAAAAGAAAATCTGTCCTTATTAGCAGCGTCACTCATGGGAGTTGACCAGCTAAAGCCAAAGAATGTTTGTTTATAATAAATGTGGACCTTAAAATATGCACGTGTCCTGGTGGCTGACTGGGTAAAGCAGTGTGCCATTAGGTGCTCCAGGTTTCTGTGAGACACTTGAAGCTGGACGTGTTCATTGAAGTGTTTCTTGTGAGCAGACTCCAACATGTCTCTGGTGTCAGACTCAAACACTCGGGACACATCAGCTGAAATAAAGTCCACTTTGCTGCAAACATCTGCTGCTGTGAAAACAAAGTGGAAACATGAACGCAGCAGGAAAAGTCATTTTGAACGCTGCACACAAGATGACTTTTCTGTGGATCATCAGTGGAAAATATTGTCCACAAGTGATTTCAGCAGCATGTGGTGGTTGAGGCCAGTGTTCCTTTAACAGCTGTTTCCTCTTGCTCACATCTGTTTGACAGAATCAAAGGAGTGAAATAGTTAGAAATGTGTTCCAGTTTGATCCAGGTGAAGTTGAAGAATTCAAAGTGAAAGAATTCAACAAGAGCCTCAACAGTCTTCTACTCTCCATCATGTTCAGCCTCTGGATTGAGACGTTTCAAACTGAAAAGTTCATTTCCTTTGGCTTCCAATGATTTTAGCAGCTCAAGTCTTTTTTCATTGACTCCTTTAAGAATAGATTTGGACTTGTTCTTAAATGTTGTGTTTGAACACCTTCACTTTGTTGTTTTATGGATGTTATTTTGGAGTTTGTTGTTCAGCACATTGGTCAACTCTTGTTGTTTAAATCTGCTTTATTAATAAAGTTGATCTCATTTGATTCATGGATCAGCCTGTATTCTATATTTATACAACATGTAATGATGTTACACAACTATTTGATGTTTTTTCTAAGAGAATGGCTGAACTTTAGGACTTGATGACAGTTTTTCTACCTGATTGTTGTTTATTTGATGAAGAAATGTGATTTGATGTCTCTGTGATTTAAATGTGTCTGGAATGACAAAAAGAAAAAAGAACTTGAACAAGTTTCTGTCCACAGTCACACTGACTAAAGCTGACACATTAAAGCTGGTCAAACTTTGCTCGGCGGCTCCTCTCATCACTCCGTCCTGGAGTTTATTGCTGAAGGCTGTTTTTGTCCAAGTGGACAAATGTCTGAGCCTGAAGACCAAGGAGACAGCAGCTGTTCAGATCCTGAACAAGGATCCAGATGTTTCCAGGACTCTGATAAAGAGGTTGATCCCAGACGTGTGTTCATGAAGATTCAACACTTTTCTTTCTGCTCTGCTTGAAGATGCACCACAAGCTGCTCATCTTTCATTACATCATCTAGTTTGTGTCCTCGTCTTGTTTTCCAGATGTTCCTGATGAACATGATCAGTGTCCTGAACACAGAGCCTGTAACCTGGTCCAGTTCTAGGACTGGTTCCAGTACATGGGGCAGACCTGTGTCACCTTTGAGGTGCTGGACAGGACTCTCTCTGACCTGTTGCATGAGGCAAACTGGATGCTGCTGAACACAGATGTGATCTGCCACACACACATCTGCACAGCAGCTGTTTCTTCTAATGCACAACTGATATCTATTGATCTATAGATCTGGATCAACTCCTCACTATGAGGTTCCATTTGTTTCAAAAATGAGCAGATGTCATTTGTGTCGTTGGTAGATGTGGTTGGTCTTTGCTGCATGTAGATGTTGCATATGTCTATGTTGCATATGTCTATGTTGCATATGCGTTCGCTGCATATGTGATCGTTGCATATGTCATAGATATAATAAACACTAGATAAGCTGAGGCGGAGTCTCCGGCGTCGTCACGTGGCAGCCATCTTGCGACAGACAGCAACATTAGCTGCAGCTGTTGAAACTGAATGGAGGTGAGGGGTTTACACAAACAAAAATACTCTTAACTCGCTGTAATCTTGACGGATTTACAAACGGTTTATCTTTTTAAAAACGTTATTAACGTGGCTATGATTTCTTTGGTAGTCAGACAGCACTTTTGTCTTTTTTAAAACGTTTTATTCATGTTTTGGGTGTCACACTCATCGAGAATCTAGAATC
Organism: Garcialebias charrua; assembly: GCA_038048925.1. NCBI lineage: Eukaryota > Metazoa > Chordata > Actinopteri > Cyprinodontiformes > Rivulidae > Garcialebias > Garcialebias charrua. Next base: position 64,876 of record JBBPBX010004636.1, read on the forward strand.
TGTTTTTATTACACCAATAACTATTTTATTACAAACTACTGTAAATGACTATCTTGATCATGATTGTATTTATTAGCATACTATTAACAAGAGCCTTTGATTAAGGGCTAGCTAGTACAGTATTCCAAATATTTCCCCAGCATTCTTAGATCACTAGGAGCTCTTTGTTTTTAACTGAACTAAAGCTGCACATGATTTCCAAGCGGTTTGGTATGTTCAACACTAATTACTGCTTTGTGTTTTACAGAAATACTCTTTGACAAGATGCCTGACTTTTGTGCAGCCTATGGATGCTCCAATAGGCGTAACATCAAAACAAGAAACCTTGGGATCACATTTCACAAGTAAGACTCTGTGACAGTATTATTACTTTAATTAGAATAATCATAGTTATATTTTGGATCAGTGCACATTATTGGTCATGCTACACACCAAAATGTGAGATAATATTATTGACATAATATTATACATAATATATATTTACATAATAATGACATAATATATATTTACAGCACTTTGGTTGACCTTGTTGTTGTTTTAAGTGCTCTATAAATAAAATGGTATGGTATGGTATACGGCTTGTAAAAGTATCTTTATATAAATTATGATGTATGATTTAGTGTTTCTTTTGGACACAATTTTTAATAGCTGTTTTATTGTACCAAAAGTAAATGCAAGCACACCAAAAGTATGATATATGTGTATAATTGTCATTACTATAATTCAAAGGTAAAGAAAGGAAGTGTGGAAAATAATGACCATCTTCCCAAAACCAGAGAGAGGAGGCGGCAGTGGGAAGTTGCCCTGAGAAGAGAGGGTTTTGTTGCCCTGGACAGGACACTGCTCTGCAGTGATCACTTCAGTTCTGAGGACTTCGATCGGACAGGGCAGACTGTTAGATTAAAAGATAGTGTTGTTCCAACACTTTTCAATTTTCCATCGCATCTTCAAAAGGTATGTATCATCGACCTACAAGATTTCAAGATGTATAAGATTGATATGTCTATAAACTACTGTATATATAAATATGTGGTTAAATGTCACAGTTTAGTATTTCTTTCTGCAAATTTAGCAATAAACAATGTGTTGTTCTTTACATAGCACATTTTAGACACTCTACTTTTGTTTATTTTAGCTTGTAAAAACAAGAGGCTCAAACACCTCTAGAAGAATAGAAGACAACCTGGCAATGGACCTGTCTCAGGATAAAGCTCAGTCTGATGTTGTGAGTATTAATTGATTCACACAATTGATAAGTGAATAATTATTTTTTTTTAAACTGTTAAATTCCACATTAATATTATTTATATATTTGTATATTTTTGCAAAGCAACTGGAAGCCACTGCAAAGAGGCGAAAGTGCTGCAAGCGGCAGGCCACTGACCACCCGTATTCACTGCCTCCTTGCCCCAAGGCTATATATGCCAAACTTAATGAAGCCTCAGCTAGAGTGAGGAAATTGCAGAGGGAGAAATCGAATGCCTTGGCAAGAGAAAGGAGGGCCAAGAAAAGCATGCTGTCTCTTCTAGAGGAACTGAAGGAGAAAAATCTCATCAATGAAGAGCTAAAAGACAAGCTTGAATGCTACTCGGGTAAATTAAAAATATTACATTGAATACATAGTATATAGGGTATTTTATGTTCTTTGGTGAAATGACACCCACTAAATCACTCTTAACTGTTTTTCAGATCTTCCAGTTCAACTGTTGTCGAGGCAGGGCAGCAAGTACACCAAGGCCCAGAGAGAGTTTGCCCTTACGCTCCATTTGCATGGGCCAAAGGCATATCACTATCTGAGAGACACTCTGCATATTTGCCTCCCACATCCGAGATCATTGCAAAGGTATTCTTCATTATGTTTGACTGTAAACTAAATCACTTGGAGAAACTTAAGCGCTACATATTGTGTTACCATGAATTGTAGAACTTGCTGAAAAAGGCTTACATTTTTAACTTTTTAGTGCAATGGCATCTATTTTTGGGATGCCAAGTGTTTTCAGTAGGGATGCTTAGTGTTTAAATGATTGTATGGTTAAATTTTTACTTTTTTATTTTACTAAGGTGGCTGAGCTCTGTTGATGCCAAACCTGGTCTAAATAAAATGATGTTGGACATGCTGGAGCAACGTCGCAAAGCAGATGAGGCCAAATACGGATGTGTCTCTTTGATGCTGGATGCCATGGCCATCAAAAAGCATGTTCAATATGATCCTCAGACACAAACAATGTCTGGATTTGTGGACATGGGAGTGAGAGTCTTGTCACACTATCAGATGTCACACTATCAGATGTTTATTTTTGTTTATTTGTTTGTTTATTTATATTTCTCAATTATTAAATCTTTTCATGTATCTAAAAAGAATAAACTACACATATTGACCAAGGTTGGTGTAATAATGTATTTAATATTACATAATATTTAAATGTGTAGGGAAAAAAATTGGCATAAATTAATTTCATATCACCAATAATAATACTATTTATGATGAAATAGTATTAAATATTTATTAGCATTGTAACATATGTCAGTTAATTTCGCTGGAAATAAACATGTATTTAGAAATAGATGTAAATATAATCTTATTGTGTATACTGCTAGTGCAATACAGTGTCTACATAACGTTATTTTCATGTGAACGTCCATCTTAAGTATACCATATTATAACAACATCTCTCACATTTATAACAAACCAAACCGTTTTAAAATCGGATGGAAATTAAGCAAGTTATGGTTATTTTAATAGTGAATGCACCATTCACATTCATGTTAAGAGTGGGCGTTCTGTCTGTCCCAAGATGGCCGCCGTCTGACGATGTCGGTCTCCATTGGCCAACAGCGGGGCTGTCTTATCTAGTGTTTATTATATCTATGCCTGTACTGATGCACATGTCTGTCCCATTCCCAGTTAGCCCACATAAAAAAATGAGCTGGGGCCTATATTATATATGCCCAGGTTGAAGCCATGTAAGATCATCCCACATTTAGCCCACTTGGGGTAAATACAGTTAGCCCACATGGGCTTCCCATGCCGGGCCCATTATACCAAAACCACATGGGTCCCATATAATGATGTCCATTTCTGTCCCATTCCAAGTTAGCCCACATAAAAATGAACTGGGGCCTGTATATCCATGCCAAGGCTGAACCCATGTAAGGTTATACGACACTTATCCCACTTGGGGTCAATATAGTTAGCACACATGGGCTTCCCATACTGTGACCATTATACTAAAACCACATGGGTCCCATATAATGATGACCATTTCTGTCCCATTCCCAGTTAGCCCACATAAAAATGTACTGGGCCTTATATATCCATGCCCAGGTTGAACCCATGTAAGGTGATCCCACATTTATACCACTTGGGATGAATACAGTTAGCCCACATGGGCTTCCCATGCTGGGCCCATTATACCGAAACCACATGGGTCCCATATAATATTGCCCATTTCTGTCCCATTCCCAGTTAGCCCACATAAAAATGTAGTGGGCCCTATATATCCATGCCCAGGTTGAACCCATGTAAGGTGATCTCACATTTATACCACTTGGGATAAATACAGTTAGCCCACATGGGCTTCCAATGCTGGGCCCATTATACCAAAACCACATGGGTCCCATATAATGATGCCCATTTCTGTCCCATTCCCAGTTAGCCCACATAAAAATGTATTGGGCCCTATATAACCATGCCCAGGTTGAACCCATGTAAGGTGATCCCACATTTATACCACTTGGGATAAATACAGTTAGCCCACATGGGCTTCCCATGCTGGGCCCATTATACCAAAACCACATGGGTCCTTTATAATATTGCCCATTTCTGTCCCAATCCCAGTTAGCCCACATAAAAATGTAGTGGGCCCTATATATCCATGCCCAGGTTGAACCCATGTAAGGTGAGCCCACATTGATACCACTTGGGATAAATACAGTTAGCCCACATGGGCTTCCCATGCTGGGCCCATTATACTAAAACCACATGGGTCCCATATAATAATGCCCATTTATGTCCCATTCCCAGTTAGCCCACATAAAAATGTAATGGGCCCTATATATCCATGCCCAGGTTGAACCCATGTAAGGTGAGCCCACATTGATACCACTTGGGATAAATACAGTCTGCCCACATGGGCTTCCCATGCTGGGCCCATTATACTAAAACCACATGGGTCCCATATAAAATTGCCCATTTCTGTCCCATTGCCAGTTAGCCCACATTAATCCTGTATAGGACCCATATATTTAGCCCAACAGGGCTCACAAAATGGGTTCCTTTATGGGATAACCATATGGGTCTCATGCAGTTAGCCCAGATAAATCCCATGCCCACTCATTACCCAACTAGCCCACAATAACCCCATGTGGGGCCCAACTGGATCTCTTCTGTTCTTCTCTCTACAGATGGACTCATGATGTTTCTGAAGCAGACACTGGACCCACAGAGCAGAACTGCTCTGGCTCAGTTCAGACCCACGCAATGCAGGAACACTCACACCACATACGACAAAGTCTCACTGACTTTTGGTGGCCCAGATGTGGCTTTCCAGAGGTGGGCCAGATGTGGGCCAGCTGCAGATCCATTGGTGGCCCTGAGCTGGACCAGAACGGACCAGAACAGTACCAGCAGCGGCACCAGATGTCACCATCATGTTACCTTCATCTAGCAGTTGAAGAAGGTGTACTGGACTCAGACCAGTTGAAGAAGATGTACTGGACTCAGACCAGTTGAAGAAGGTGTACTGGACTCAGACCAGTTGAAGAAGGTGTACTGGACTCAGACCAGTTGAAGAAGGTGTACTGGACTCAGACCAGTTGAAGAAGGTGTACTGGACTCAGACCAGTTGAAGAAGGTGTACTGGACTCAGACCAGTTGAAGAAGGATGTACTGGACTCAGACCAGATGAAGAAGGTGTACTGGACTCAGACCAGTTGAAGAAGGTGTACTGGACTCAGACCAGTTGAAGAAGGTGTACTGGACTCAGACCAGTTGAAGAAGGTGTACTGGACTCAGACCAGTTGAAGAAGGTGTACTGGACTCAGACCAGTTGAAGAAGGTGTACTGGACTCAGACCAGTTGAAGAAGGTGTACTGGACTCAGACCAGATGAAGAAGGTGTACTGGACTCAGACCAGTTGAAGAAGGTGTACTGGACTCAGACCAGTTGAAGAAGGTGTACTGGACTCAGACCAGTTGAAGAAGGTGTACTGGACTCAGACCAGTTGAAGAAGGTGTACTGGACTCAGACCAGTTGAAGAAGGTGTACTGGACTCAGACCAGTTGAAGAAGGTGTACTGGACTCAGACCAGTTGAAGAAGGTGTACTGGACTCAGACCAGTTGAAGAAGGTGTACTGGACTCAGACCAGTTGAAGAAGGTGTACTGGACTCAGACCAGTTGAAGAAGGTGTACTGGACTCAGACCAGTTGAAGGAGGAGGCAACAATGCTCACACTATAGTACAAAGATCATTTATGTTCAAGGACACAACTGATCATCAATCTATAATCAATGAAGAAAACGTTCACAGAAACAGAAATAATTCACGAGGAACAAAAGAAGCAACAATGTTTCATCATGTCTCCTGCACACTTCTCCTTCACTTGCATTGACTTTACTTCTTCCTTTAGACACAACAAGGCCCAGAATGCTGTGTGTGTCAGCATGTAGAGTGAAAGTGAGAGTGATGTGAAGTTTCTAGAACAGTGTCTGCATGAGATGCTATAAATCCTTTGAGCTCAGAGTTTCAGGAGGGCAGTGATCCACTTTGGTCTCCAACATCCTGACAAGAAACTATCACTGAGTCCACACTGAACAACAAACCAACACAGGAGTTCTTCTGCAGCACAAAGCAGCAGCAACATCCTCATCTTCTCACCTACAAACATTCTGGACACTCATTCAACATCTGGAAACAGGAGGCGGAGTCAGGAGCCTACCTGAGACAGGGGGTGGGCTTAACAAGTGCTGAGACTGGCTGCAGGACAGAAATGTGACCCCAGCGTTCAGCTGGATGCTGACAGGAACAGATCCACGTCAACAAGTTTCTCTCCTCCATCATGTGACGTCTGACACATCAGTCCAGATGTTCACCTGCAGCTCAGGTGTTCCAACAAAGTTGCAGAGCCTCGTTCTTCAGGTGGGAGGGACTCAGTGAAGAACTGAGAGTGTGGCCTGTTCCTAACAGTCTCTATATCCCTGCTCCACCTGTCTTCAGCTCCAACAAGAACCACCTCCACTAAAGCTCCAAAATAAAAGTCCAACATTAAAAACACTCCACTGCTTTTATTGTGGTGGGAAATGATGCTGTTGTTGCAAGTGTGAACTGTGTTGAAGCTCACAGAGAATTTCTCCTCGTCCACATCACTCAACTTTATCAGCAGCACTTCTAAAAGTTCTGCAAACAGGGACATGTGAGATTTTAGCCACAGCTAGTTTTTGTAAAGCCTCAAAATGTGTGTGAATGTGCAGGAAGTACTTTCTAAACATCTGATTGAAGGAAACCAAGAGTTTGAAGCTTTTTGCCAACAGTCACAGGACTGTGTCTATAGAGAAGATTGTGTTGGTGTCTCTTTGTTCAAGTGTGTTTTCTTCTCTGAATGAGGCAACAGATGCAGAAAAACATTCCTAAGAAGTGGAAATTCAGGTTCTTCATGTAACGAAGATGATGAGCTGCCGTCGCTGTGAGTCATTCTTTGTTTCCAGCAGCAGTGATACAGGTCAGCTCCATCAGAAGACACTCTTAGATGTGAGAGGATGTGTGTGTGTGTGTGTGTGTGTGTGTCAGTGTTTCTGCTGTGAGTCTGTCTCAGCTTTGATGTTTGTCTCTGAAACTGGAAACAGACGTGTTGCTGCACTTTATCTCTCTGACACAAACTTTATTGATCCCTGCAGGAAAACAGCTTTGTACCATCTCCCAACTGAACAGGAAGCAGGTGAGTCCAAACTAAAGAAGAGTGAACATCTGATGATGTCATGGATGAACTTGTTCCACTGAGAACAAGTTTAGAGTTCTTCACTTCTGAAACATTATTTATAAATGTCAATCTGTTCTATCTGTGAGACTCTCTGTTGGAGGTTCAGCAGATTTCCTGGTGTGCAAGTCTGATGTGTGGGCTGCAAGACCAGCGCTCCTGTTTTTTATTTTTATTTTTTAGAACTTTTTATTAACATATAAACACAGAACACCAGTGCGGCTGAAGCTGCCGGCTCCCGTCTTTTTTCCCCCCGACCCATCAATCAATTCAGTAGGCGTGTCAGCAAATGACCAGTCAGCTACCTCAATTTGTCCCGTAGGTAAACGCTCTGCGCTGCAGCTTCTCAAATGACGTCAAGAATTTGGTGCGAAAACACTGGAGCCGTACGCAGAGGTGTGGGGGTGAACTGTCTGCGTTCAGTGCGCGCGTACGGACATGCCTACGGCCGTACGCAGAGCTATACTGGAGCCTTTAGCATGGCTGAGCTTCCGTCAGACTGAATCCTCAAACATGAGGGGGCAACAGAGAGAGCAGATAAATCACTCACTCTCTTTGCAGGTGTCAGGGTCAACAACAGGGCAGTTTTTAAAGACAGAAATGTAAGTGGCACCTCATTTAAAGGCTCAAACGGAGCTTTAATCAGGGCACGTAAAACTAATGTTAAATCCCACTGTGGGGTGAATGGGCATGTCTCAGACCTGTGTCTTTGCACACCTTTCAGAAAACACTTAATCAGTGGATGATTAAAAGCTGTTCTGTCACTGAAACCTTCATGACAGAAAGAAATAGCCGTAGCATAAGTTTTTATTGTGCTGAAAGCTAAATTTTTGTCCATCAGTTGCTGTAGAAAAGACAGCATACAACCTATCTGACATGAGGTGGCCTCCACGCCTTTCTCTGCACACCAGCGCTGAAAAGCTACCCATTTTGATGCGTAAAGCACTGTTGTAGACGCAGCTCATGCATCTTGGATTGTTCATACCGTATCTGGTGCGAGGCCCATGTTCGCTAAACGGATCCGTTCAGCATCTAAACCCAGAGGTGCTGACCTATTTCCAGGTAGTGCATGATCGCTCCTCCCACCTGGAGAAGTGCATCCCTTCTCCACGGGAGCTTCTATGGCCAGTTCGACACCAGTTGCTGCAGGTTCAGAAACCATGGAGCGTTTTTTTGCTCGGGGGCCATGAGAATGACTGACAGCTCCTCCTCTCTGACTCAGTCCAAGACGCGTGGGATGGGCGGAGCCAGAGGGAATGCGTATAACAGCTTTTTTGGCCATGGGGACTATGCGCAAAAGCATCCACTTCCAGGGGTGGATTGTCCCATGCTCTCAGCGAGAACCACAGCTGACACTGGGCATTCTCCCGTGTGGCAAACAGATCCACTGCTGCCCGGCCGAATCTGGTCCAGATCTGAGAGACCAGTTCGGAGTGAAGGGTCCAGTACCTCTAGCAAGGGCCGCCCCTCGACATTATGTTTGCCCCTCTGTTTAGGACCCCGGGGATATACACTGCTCTGACCAAGAGCAGGTGTTGTTGTGTCCAGTACAGCAGCTGTCTCGCAATACGTAGCAGCTGAGCTGACCGGACCCCACCCTGGCGATTGATGTATGCTGCTGCCACCTTGTTGTCTGTGTGGATCAGTACATGTTGATTCTGCAACAGCGGTGCAAAATGTTGTAACACTTTTAACACCGTGAGCAGCTCTAGCACATTTATGTGATAATGTGTGTGATCTAGCCACCGTGCTCCCACCGTTTGAGACAGACATGTACCGCCCCAGCCCGCCAGAGACACGTCCATGAACACCGAGACGTGTGACGTAGGTTTGTTGATGGGGACTCCCTCTGACAGGGTGAGGGGGTTTCCCCAGTGACGTAGATCGGTTCCAACGGAGGGTGGAACAGAGATCATCCGCCTCTTCTGATGCATAGGATCTATGCGCAGGTGGGCAAACCACCTCTGGATCTGTCTCATATGGAGTAAGCAGAGCCTAACAACGACGTGGGCCGCTGACATAATTCCCAAGAGGCACATGATGGTCAGGGCTGTCACCACTCTGCCAGGTTTGACACGGCTGAGCTTAGCTGTCAGATCATCTGCCCTCTGCTGTGACAGCCGGGCTCTCATTGTGCATGAGTTCAGCTCCACTCCCAGATAAACAATGATCTGGGAGGGAAGAACAGAACTTTTGACCTAGTTCACAGAAAAACCCAGGTTTAACAGATGTTCTGCTAAAACCCTGGTCTGTGTGACAGCTTCCTCTCTGGACTTGGCTAACAAGAGCAAGTCTACAGATAAAAAATGATTCTCAATCCTGCCGTGCGTAAAGGCTGGATGGCCGTCTCCACGCATTTGGAGCACGTTTGCTGGGCCAGGGAATAGCCGAAAGGCAGCCTGTTGTACTGAAAATGGGCCCTCTGGAAGGCGAAAGGCAGAAACTTCCTGTGTTTTGGAATGATGGGGATATGGAAATATGCATCCCCTAGATCCACGGAGGTTAACCAGTAGTTCTGGTGAACGTTCTCCAGCAGCTGTTTGATCATCAGCATGTGGAATTGTCTCTCCATAATCGATTTGTTGAAAATGGACAAATCAAGGATGGGAATCATCCCTCCCTTCTTTTTGGGTACAAGGAAGTAACGGGAATAAAAACCTGTGTTTTCCTCCCCGTCGGGACTCTGGAGATTATATCTGTAGAGCTATAGCACCCTCATGTCCGTATTGGAGTTAAACCTCTTCACATCTCTCTGAAACTCTGAGTGTTACACTTTCTTGGTTTATTCTTCATTACAAGTGGACACTATTTTTGTTATAATTATTTTGAATTAATGGACACCAATTAATCAGATTGAACTTTCTTTTTAATGTGTGTTAATTCAGAATTGATCTACAGTATATTTTTGTCAGTTAATGATGATCTGTTACTTGCATGAGTTTGACCTTCTGCTGGTTTATTTCTGCAGAACAAGCAGGCTTTAATATTATGGCACAGTTCAGGGTAAACTTTTAACTGGCAACTTCCTTTTGTGTTGTCTGTGGAGTTAGCCATAATATTCTCTGTGCTCACAAGCGGCCATCTGGCCGATTCTGTAAACAGTTTTCCTGTTGTCCGTCAGAGACTTTCTGCCTATGGGAATCAAAATTCCATCTCTTATTTTGTTAAGCCAGCCAGTAGTCATTGACCAGGAGGTGGGGAGACCCCGCCTCCCATATAAAGGGACACTTCCGTTTTGACTTTAGTGTCGAAGGGGAGAACTTTCTAACAACTGTTTTTCTCCTCTGGAAAAAGCTGGAAACGTTCTGGTCATTGTGTCAATTAGACTCACGTCTCAGCTGGAGTTACAGTAAAGCTTACTGTGCCTCATTCACTCATCTTCTGAAAGAATTTGTTTTCTGAAGTTTTATTTTGAAAGTGAGTCAGGAGCTGGCTCTGTTCCTGCTGGAAAAAGCGCTCTTCTGCTCGTCTGTCAGCAATACACGCGCGGAAGTCAACTGGACGTCAAACTGGACAACACAGTCCGTTGGTGTCCACAAAACTTTGTTGCTCTTATCTCCAGAGAAGTATCTTCACCAGGTAACGAGGCGTTGATTGTATGCTGCACGGGTAAGAAGTCTAGCTGGATCTGTTCTGGAAAGTGTCACCCTGTCTTTTCAAAATAATTAACTTCCGTTAACTTAGCTTTCATTCCTCCTATTTCTTCTTTTTCCCTAAGCCAGTAAACTTCAAGTAAATGTGCCAACAGAAAAGTTTCTAACTGTCTGTTTGTTTTTAATTTGAATTCTTGTCAACGTAGTTTAGTAAATCAGAGCTAATATCGATACAAATGTTTAATGTACTTTTATGATTATTTCAATAAAAGGTCTATTTTCTGGTGGACCAACATAAATTGAAGTCTCTCGTGAAAT
>JBBPBX010004637.1:15282-37370 GCA_038048925.1 Garcialebias charrua
TGTAAATCTGGTATATGCAGGAATAATGAAGTTAATTTCAATACCTTTTCAAGACTTTTTAAAGACCTTCCAAAATAAATTCAAGACCTCATCGTCACTTTGTTTTATTAAAGCTGCAATATGTAGTTTTTGGAACACGCTGGAACTTAGAAAATCTTTGAACAGAGACACGTTTCTGGTCCCTCCCCCTTGCTCTCGCTGAACTTCAGCTCAGCCTCCATAGCTCCGCCTCCACTGCATGTCCTGTCGCAGCCGCTGCGATATTCTGTGTTTATATGTTAATAAAACGTTCTAAAAAATAAAATAAAAACATGGAGCGCTGGTCCAGCACACCAGAACACCATGAAATCTGCAGAGCCTCGCGCAGCCACGTTGAACCCGAGTTTAATTCGCTCGTGACAAATTCATTCATTTCCTCATCATTTCAGTCATGGAGTCAGCGGAGGAGGAAGCGATCACTTGACTTTTGGCAAAAAAACAAAAGAAAAGTCCAGATCAGGGATGAAGAAGGGGAATTTAATACATTTGTGTCACATACAAAACAGTTCTGCATCGCTTTGCAATCCTTTGAACGAGAACGTGCGCGGCCGCTGGGGCTGGGACAGGCGGGGGCGTGGGTTAGGGGGTGAGAAGCTCTGTTTTTATTGGCTGGTTAAAAACTCTGTTTTTATTGGCTGGTTAACAACGGGTCACTGTGGGTTTTTAGAAATGCTTTTAGTAACACCTGTTTTTTTCAGAGATTACTTTGTCTAACATCAGTCTGTCAGGAGATAGTGACAGAGTGAAGAAATATGTCAAAAATATATTTTTAGAAAAACTACGGTACATATAGCAACTTTAACCCTTTACTGTATTTAGGTAGTTTCATTGAGCCACGAGAACTCATTTTCATGAGAGGCCTGTTCAGGAAGCAAGTGGTAAGGGTTAGGGGCCTTGCTCAGGGACCCAGAGTGGGGTGAATGAAGGTGGAGTCAGGTGTGGGTGTTTCAGCTTTTTCCACCCACATTTTTGATGTTGTCGGTACTGGGGCTTGAACCGGCGATCTTCCGATCACAGGCCCACCGTCTCTAGCCTCTGCACCACCACTCCCCTATTAGTGTAGTGTAGATAGTGTAGCAGTTGTAAAATGGACTCAATGATACGTCACACATGAATCAGGATCTGCACAGGTTTGTTCCAGCAGTGTGGATAGGCAGCTATAAGACAATAGTGTAGGACACACTTAATCGGCAGGCAGTGATGGGCTGTCAGATCCCAGCAGCGCCGTTAGGCAGCTTCTTTTTTTATGTTAACAAATGGAACAAAGACAAATAAAACTGTGTACAAATTAGTATCAATTACATATGTTAATACAGTGTTTTTCAACCACTGTGCCGCGAGTGATCGTCACGTGCGCCGTGGAAATGATCCAATTTCACTTAACTGGTCCAAAAAGATTTTTTGAAAACAAATTAATTATTTGTGTTCGGCCGTACGCCGCTCTACGCCATTCGTACGCAGAGGCATATGCGTATCCCCGCAGGGCATGTACGGGCAAAGCTCAATTTTTACGACCGCGAACGCAAGCGCGTTGTCGCACAATAAACTGCCTGGCGCCGGACTGTTTTGTATGCGACACAAATGTATTAAATTCCTCTTCTTCATCCCTGATCTGGCCTTTTCTTTAGTTTTTTTGCCTAAAGTCAAGTGATCACTTCCTCCTCCACTGACTCCATGACTGAAATGATGAGGAAATGAATGAATTTGTCACAAGCGAATTAAACTCGAGTCCAACGTGGCTGCGCAAGGTTCTGCAGATTTCCTGTCTGATGTGTGGGTTGCAGGACCAGTGCTCCCTGTTTTTAGTTTATTTTTTAGAACTTTTTATTAACATATAAACACAGAACACCGCTGCGGCAGAAGCTGCCGGCTCTCGCCTTTTTTTTTTCTCCACCCGAACCTGTCAATCAATTCAGTAGGCGTGTCCAGAGGCGGTCCCTCCTATGAGCTATCTTTGTTTACAATTTTGGTTGGTGGTGTGCCTCGCGATTTTTTCAATGAAAACACTGTGCCTTGGTTCAAAAAAGGTTGAAAAACATGGTGTTAATATAAAATGCAAAAATAATAAAAATCAAAATTAGGAAAACAATACAAAATTCAAGCTTCCTGCTTAATTTAACTGACAAACAGAAAATAACACTGTCCTTCTACATGTAAAAGACTGCATAAAAGGCCCTTTTATAAACTGCTGTCATTTAATAAAGAAATATAAGGCCAAAACAGGTAATTTTTTTTAATTTGAATGTACCTTTAAGACACAATAGTGTCGGACACACTTAATCGGCAGGCAATGACAGGCCGTCAATTCCTGTGACGCGACAAAGTCATTTGGAGGGAGGTAAAGTTACAGCAAACTTCATAAATGACAGCATTCCATACAATCAGTACCCAAAGTTTGTTTATGTTTATTAAATTTGTTCATTTTTTTTACAAAAGAAACACAATACTGTACAAGACAATCCCATAAATGATAACGTACAAAATATAAAAAAATGAAAGGTAGCAGAAAGAAGAATAAATCTTATTATATCTGCCCCTTTTTTCAAACAATCAGATTAAACAATAATAATCTTCCACACCAACAGTACAAAATGACTAACTCTTTCTAATTTTCTAACTAATACAATACACATTACGCTATTTCATTTATTTTTTTTTAACAAATTCATTTTGATCATTTTTTTAAATGTAAACATTGACTTGGCATTTTTAACTACATTCTCCAAGCCATTCCATAATCTAATTCCCTGGATTGAGGTAGAACGTCCCTTCAAACTAGTTCTGAATTGTGGTTTTACAAACATCTCTGTTCCCTTAAGGTTATAACAACTTTGTCTTTTAACAAAATGCATTTGGATATTTAAAGGTAATGCATTATTTTGAGCCCTATACATAACTGATAAAATATTATAATCTACCAAATCATGGAACTTCAATAACTTCAGTTGATAAAATAATGTACTTGATGGATGACGGTAATGTTTTCTAGTGATAATTCTTACAGCTCTTTTCTGTAATACAAAAATAGGCTTTGTGATTGTTTTACACGCATTCCCCCAAACATCAATACAATAGATTAAGTGTGGAACAATGATTGTGTTATACAACAAATACAGAGCTTTATCATTCAATAGGTCTCTGACTTTGTACAGTACTGCAATAGATTTAGCTATTTTTATTCTTACAGAATTTATGTGTTGTTTCCATGTCAGTTTGTCATCAATGATAACACCCAAAAACTTCACCTCACTCACTCTACAAATCTCAACATCCTCAATTTTGAGTGGAACATCAACAGTTTTCTTTTTATTACCGAATATCATGTAATTCGTTTTTTTCTAGATTTAATGATAATTTATTGATTTTAAACCAAGTTTGTATTTTGACTAATTCTGTCTTTATCAATTCCAAAGTCTTTAAAACAACTTAATAACGGTTAACATCACGTATTTTTACAGCACATAACTCCTTAGAAGTATTTCTAACATTATAACTGTTACTGAGGGAGAGAACACAAGTTACCAGTAGCGCCATTAGGCAGCTTCTGCCGGGCTGCTGCCGCTACGTCACAGAACCGTGCCTTGTGTCACACCAATTACAGTCCTACCTACACATTACTTGGGAACCAAAAATAAAAACTGCATGAAACAGAAATAGACCTAAACAATTCAACAAAAAATAAATACATAAACGTTTTGAGAAAGTTCACCAAAATTAACCATAGAAAAAAACATTTTTTACTTGGCTACAAAAGCATAAAATTACAAAGATAGTTTGAATTGACTGGTCCCAAAATGGGAGCGCTCTCTCTAGATTAGAATCCAAATCAAGTCTTATCTAGACCCATGTGTGTTGTTACATTTTAGAATAATTAATTTTTATATTTTAATATATATACTATACTGCTGGCTCAGTTGGTAGAGCTGTTGCCTCTCCGCAAGAAGGTTACTGGTTCAAATCCCAGCCTGGGATCTTTTTGGGTGGAGTTTGCATGTTCTCTCTGTGGGTTTTCTCCAGGTTCTTGAGTTTCTTCCCACAGACCAAAAACATGTTAGACTGATTGGTAACTAAATTGTCTCTGTGAGTGAGAGAGTGAATAGTTGTTTGTCTTGATTTTCTCTCGTTGTGTCCCTGTGATGGACTGGAGACCTTTCCAGGGTGTCCCCCACCTCACACAGTGATGGCTAGACATGGGCACCAGTGACCCCATGACCCCAAAACAAAGGTTTGGGTAAAGATAATGGATAGATGAATGGATGGATGGATGGTTGCTGTGCATGCTTGTGTTTCTCCCACAGACTATAAACATGCATGATCAGTTGACTGGTAACTCCAAAAGCTAA
This sequence comes from Garcialebias charrua, assembly GCA_038048925.1. Taxonomy (NCBI): domain Eukaryota; kingdom Metazoa; phylum Chordata; class Actinopteri; order Cyprinodontiformes; family Rivulidae; genus Garcialebias; species Garcialebias charrua. The sequence continues at coordinate 19,665 of JBBPBX010004637.1, forward strand.
CCCTAGCTTTGGGTGGTATACATTCCTGTACAGACCCTGTATGTTTGGAAAAATGAAGTGATTATGAACAGACATTGCTCAGGTTCTACAGCCAGGGTGGGCAATATATTTTTTTTCCCAGAGGGCCAAACCAAGATATTGAAAGCAATCAAAGGGCCACATAGTGAATTAGAAAAATATTTTTCTTTAAAACAGATATCCTAGGATACTTTTTTCAGGCTTTTTCTTGTTGTAGCGTAGTTAGCCTGCTTGATGAAAAAGTATCTCCCTAATATCTTTAGAATGTAAGACTTATTCTCTGTGAACTTCATCTTATGGAAATATATTTGTTAGCTTAAACGTGCAAAACAAAAATGTAAATTAAAACATAAAAAAAGTTGACTAAAAAGATGCTTTTAGCCTTTTTTAACTCAAATTTTTATGATGTACTGGATTTGTTTTCCAAGATACCCATATTTTCCTGACTATAAGTCACACCTTTTTGTCTAATTTGCATGCCCTGTGACTTATAGAGAGGTGAGACTTGTTTATGGAATTTTCCCCATATTTTTAGACCAAATTTGGCTCAGATATGACCGTTTTTCCATTTTGGCAAAAATGGTGCAGTACCACTTTCGGCCGCTAGGGTACACCAACCGTTCCCACCTCTTGTGTCCGACGAGAACCTCCTCTGGTCGGACACACTTTGTCGCAGCCCGGCCTCCTGCTCTGGAGGTATGAACTAGCTACTTCGCTGTTAGCTCAGTGTTTGTTAGCAAAATAGGTCAAGAACCACTGGACAGATGTTGATCAAACTTACAGAACGTAATCACTAGATGGATATTTACAACTGATTAGCTTGATGAGATGTTTGAGATAAAATTCGATGTTTTATAGACGTAAATGTGTCGCGTTAGCTTCGTTGATTTTTCCTTGTACGTTTGAGCAAATAGCTCATAAACCACACAGCAGATTTTTCAAACTTACAGAAAGTAATCACTAGATGTACATTTACAAACTGTTAGCTGTTGGAGTTATTTGAGATAAAATTCGATGTTTTATAGACGTAAATGTGTCGCGGTTAGCTTCGTTGTTTTTCCTTGTACTTTTTCAAAGCGAAAAAATTTAAATCCAGCAGATTTGACCATTACGTGAATTTATTAAGCAACGGTTAAGCTAAGACACATGTTTGCTATAATTTTCAGCAGACAAAAAATTGTTTTTACCGTGTTAATCTTGTGAAAAGTCCTTCCATGCATGCTTCTGTGGTCGTCATTTTCAGCAGGGCAAATGAAGCGCTGACGCGTCGCGTAGCGGTGACGCATAATAGATGCGACTTAAATAAAGGTGCAACCTATAGTCCAGAAAATACTGTACTTAATTTTGATTTTCTTGAATTTCATTGATAAATTCAGGTTTTTCATCAACTTATTTAAAAGCTGTTTTCATTTTAATTAAGGATGTTGGCAGCCGGATAGATATTGCTATGGGGCCACTTTTGGCCCATGGGCCATATGTTGCCCACATCAGTTTTATAGGTATGTTAGAGACCTACATCTCCTTCAGCCTTTCACCTATTGTGAATGTATGTGTGACTAACGTGCTCCTGCAGAACTTAGAGATCAGCTGAAGGAGTAAATCTTTGATTTAGGTGTGCTGGAGCAGGTACACAACAACAAGGTGCAGGATCGTGTCCCCTGAGAAGCAGGGCTGGACACCACTGCTGTAGAAGTGACACTGGAGTCAGCCTTGTTACATTTTCTTTGAGTAGACATGCCTCATCACCTTCCTCTTGTCATTTCACAGCTTTTCAGTTTACTCTGGATCCCTCTGTCATTCTGATGCATCATAATTTCCCCTCTAATCTGTCTCCTCTGTTCATTTGCTCTTTCTGGTTCTCCGTCACTCCTTAGAGGGGGAGAGGAGGGGCGTACGAGGGTGAAAAAAGAGTAATCTATGCTGTTACCGTGGCAACTGCATCTCAGAGCCGAGCCAGTTCACTTGCACAGATCTGCATGCTCTCCCTCTCTCACTGTTCCTCCTCCTGCCTAGCTTGGATGAAAGCTCACCTCTGATGAAAACAAAGACACTGGAGAAAACAGGAGGAGAACAATGTTGTGAGCAGCGTTTCAACCCTTACAAGAAAACAACATGTATTGTTGCTCTGATGAATTATTATTATTATTATTGAAGGTAGGTATCAAAGGCACATGTAGCAGAATGTGAGCCATTCAATTATAGGTTGTGCAAACAGTATTTTTCTGTAGGCAATGTAACAAAGGCGACACATGGTGCACACTCTTCTCTTCTCTACAGAGCTCCCTGTCCGCTGGTTGATGGAGCCCATTGTGGATAATTGTCTGTTAGGAAAAATGAATGCATTTGCAGTGCTCGACTGCATCGCTTTATGACATCAATTTGAGTTCATTTCCAAATTAATTTGATTCCATGAGAGCATGTGTCTGTGAGGGACACCCATCGACCAAGAACTTACTCTAGTTCATGAAGCGTGCATTTTTAATCACGTTGCTAAAAGGTGAATGAATGGCAGGTGATAATGTTTCTGCTTGTGTCTGTGTGTTCATGTGTCTGTCAGCAAAATGTGTCATGAACCGCTGGACAAGTTTGAATGAAACTTCCAGAAATTACTCATTAGATGTTTGTGAAGCCTTTATAATTTTCTATATTTCTGCATCAATATGACCTAAAACATCCAAACCATGATACTACCACCACCATGTTTCACAGAAGAACAAGGTTCTTATGAAGGAATGTTGTTTTCCTTTCTCCAAACATAACTCTTTTAATTTCAACCAAAAACTTTTATTTTGGTCTCATCCGTCCATAAAATATTCTTCCAACAGTCTTCTGGCTTGTCCACGTGATCTATAACAAACTGCAGATGAGCAGCCATGTTGTTTTTGTTGAACAGTGTCTTCCTCTTTCAACCCTGCCATGAACACCATTGTTGTTCAGAGTTCTCCTGATGGTGGACTCATGAACATCATCAGTCAACGTGAGAGAGAACTTCAGTTGTTAGAAGTTACCCTGGGGTCCTTTGTGACTATACGCTTGCTCTTGGAGTGATCTTTGTTGGTCTACCACTCCTGGGGAGGTAACAATGGTCTTTAACTTCCTCCAATTCTACACAATCAGTCTAAATGTGGATTGGTGGAGTCCAAACTCTTTACAGATGTTTTGTAACCTTCTCCAGCCTGATCAACAACTCTTTTTCTGAGCTCCTCAACCTCATTTTTCCCTTGAGAATGAAAATGTAAATGGATTAAATCATTATTTTGGGAATGTTGGATCAAGCCTTGCAGCTAAAATACCAAAAGTAGATAATAATGTGAGCCATTCAATTATAGTTTGTGCAAACAGTATTTTTCTAAATGGAACTGACAAAGAAGAAATAATGAATGTAGTAAAAAATCTTACAGACAAGAGATCAAAAGACTGGGTGGACATGGATATGATGTTTGTAAAGGACATAATGAGCCATGTTATTGAGCCGTTTACATATATATGTAATTTATCATTTTCAACAGGAATATTTCCAGATAATATGAAAGTAGCTAAGGTAGTTCCTCTTTTTAAAAATGGTGATAAATGTGTGTTCAACAATTATAGACCTATATCCTTGTTACCACAGTTTTCAAAAATTCTTGAAAAACTATTTGTGAACAGACTAGATCAATTTATAGATAAACAAAATATTCTAAGCAACAGTCAGTATGGGTTTAGAGCAAAAAACTACATCAATGGCTCTCATGGAATTAATGGAACAAATAACTACTGCTGTCGATCAAAAACAATATTGTATCAGTATTTTTGTTGATTTAAAAAAAGCATTTGATACTATTGATCACACCATTCTCCTTGAAAAACTGAACAAATATGGTATTAGAGGACCAGCATTACAGTGGGTATCTAGCTACTTAAAAGATAGGAAACAATTTGTACAAATAAATGATGTAAGATCTGACCTCTGTAATATCACATGTGGAGTTCCCCAAGGCTCTGTACTTGTACCAAAGCTTTTTATTTTATATGTGAATGACTTGGAAAATATGCTGGTGAAGATTCTCAGTCGTCCAGGACATGATGAAATAAAAAAAAGGCGTTCAATACAGACCGTCTGCTCAGACCGTTACATCGGAGAAACGAAACAACCTATCCACAAAAGAATGTCTCAACATAGGAGAGCAACCTCCTCTGGACAAAACTCTGCAGTTCACCTCCACCTCACGGACAAGGGACACTCCTTTGAGGACCAGAATGTTCAAATTTTGGACCGAGAACACAGATGGTTTGAGAGGGGGGTAAAGGAAGCTGTGTATGTTAAGAGAGAAAAACCTTCTCTTAACAGAGGAGGAGGTCTGAGATTTCAACTGTCTAAGACTTATAACTCAGTTTTGGATTTGATTCCGAAACGTTTTACACCGGATGGGAGCAGGGATGCCTTGTCTGTAAATTAGACTAACAAAGTTCTCTGAGTAGCCTCTGTTGTTGTTTGGGAGGTGTTGTTTGTCAATTTACATACAGTTTTGTGTCTTCTAACAGAGACCTCAAGGGAACCTCCTACTGTTTAAGGTGTGATCTTTCAATTTACATGTATGTGTTACAAACCCCCCTTTGTTAAGCTGGGATGTGTCGTTTTGTCAATTTAAATAGAATGGGCATGTTAGTTAATTTGTGGTGTTATCTCAGTTTCCAATTTCATATGTTGGTGCGTGACTTGTAAGCCTGTATAAAACTTCTCGTTCTCACAGCTTCCATTCAGAATTGAAAAAGACTTCTGGACAGAAGTCGAAACGTTTTCTGCAACAAATAAAGTCCAGTTGATCCTGTATTGAACGCCTTTTTTTGACTTGGAAAATGTGTCAGGACTCCTTAAATTGTCCTTTTTGCTGATGATACCACATTTTTTTGTTTGGGTAAAGATAGAACAAATGTTGGAGTTGATGAAGACAGAATTTGTCCAAATACAAACTTGGTTTAAACTTAATAAAGTTTAATTAAATATAGATAAAACTAATTACATGATATTCAGTAATTAAAAAAAAACTGTTGATGTTCCTTTAAAAATTGATGGTGTTGAGATTTGTAGAGTGAATGAGGTGAAGTTTTTGGGTGTTATCATTGATGACAAACTGACGTGGAAACAACACGTAAATTCGGTAAGAATAAAAATAGCTGTGCCACCGCTTTGGTGTGGGGGATAAGCGCGCGGCACATGTTCTGAGGCTGGGCCTCGCTGCAGGCATTGCGGGTTCGCGTCCCGGTCCCGACGAGCTATTTCTGCAATGTCTCTCCCCTCTCTACCCGTTTCGCCCTCATCCTCTACAATAAAGGCCACTAGAGCCCAAAAAAAAAGAATAAAAATAGCTAAATCTATTGCAGTACTACGGAAGCGTATTGATGACACCTGGAGAAAATATTTTTTGGGGCTTATCACGTAATAACGTGATACGTATCACGTTATTACGTGATAAGTATAGATGTCCATCCACATGGTATCAGCACCATTACCCATAATGCATGAATGTGCTGCTCTAGATGTAATGACAAAGTTGTTGGTAGAGTGATGAAAATTCAATAAAATGAAGACACTTTTCAACTGTTTGCTGTATTATTTTCTTTAGACATGTTGTTTTTTAGGACAAGTCAGTGTCAACGTTACATCTGCCTGGGGGGATTTATTCAGTTTTATGTCCCCTGTCAGAGCCTGGGTCACAAGGGGAGAGAGGCTGGCTTCTGTGCTGCTTTCATCCAGTAGGTAGTTCCAGATAAAATGCAAATTAAGGGATGTACTGTAGAGCCTAGAACTGCAGGTCTGACCTCCAAAACAAGATGATTAAGATGCACACTTAAACAGTTTAAAGTTCTCCACTTTCTTGACCAAGAGTTTGATACTACAAAGTTTTGAAAGTGTCAACCTTTTCATTCAGAAAACTAGCATTCCCATGTACTTGATTTGTCTTGGTTAATTTACTCCTGAATAAATTTCTGATAAACTGACTCTAACTCCCATGTTTATCACCAAACTTACATTTCTTCATTCAGTTCCTTTAATTATTGGGTATATTCTACATTTCTCTACTAATATCTCTAAGATATGCATTAAAGACAGAGATCCAAACTTCACTCAAAATAAGCTTAATGTGGTTTTTCGCAGTTTCATGAAAACTAAACACGAGCGGGTTTTTCCCCCCACATTTTTTCCTTATCAAACATCTGCATTTTCTATGAAACGCCATCAGGTTGTAGCTCTGTTAGCTTGCTCCCTTTAAAAAACCCAAAATGCCCATTAATGTGATCAACGAACACTGACTGCAGTTTGTGTTTCTCTTTAGAAACCATTAACCCAATTCTTTGAGTAAGCAGTCCAGATTAAAACACTGCCTTTTTTAACAAAAATGTTTGTGGTAGTTACAGAGAGTCATTCACAACACCCACTCTGAGCATTGCATCCTTTTTATGTGCATGAAATTACTTGTAGATATTTTTCTAGTTCGACCAAAACGGCTGCAACTCAGTCCGTTCTCAACCTAAGATCATAGTTAGTCCAAAACTCAAGATGGAAGATAAAACTCGATCACAGTCTCAGGTCTCTTGAAGACTCAAACAGGTTTTATTCCTTAATGTTCCAGTATTTGGCACCATCCATCTTTCCATCAATTCTGAGCATCTCCCATGCCCATGCTTAAGAAAAGCTGGCCCAAACCATGGTGCTGCCACTACCATGTTTGACAGTGGATGGTGTGTTCAGGGTGATGAGCTGTGTTGCTTTAAAGCCAAACTGATAGTTTTGAATTGTGGACAAACAGTTCTGATTTTGGATTCAGGTGACCAGAGCAACGTCTTCCACATGCTTGGTGTGTCTCCCTGGTGGCTTGTGACAAACTTGAAACAACATTTTCTTAAGGATATATTTGAGAAATAGCTTTCTTCTTGACACTCTTCAATAAAGGCCAGATTTGTGCTGTGTACGACTGATAGCTGTCATATGGACAGACTCTCCCAGGCAACTCTTTTGTTTTTTTACATATTACAGTACACTAACATGTTTCATTGCTCCATATTATTTCAAATTAGCAATTTATCATTGTTTATTAAACTCTGAAAGCTGTGTTATGTTACTTTGTTTATATTCTCTCCTAAAATGCGGTTAGATGTGCCTTTTTGTTTATTTTTAACTATTGAACTGTCCCATTCTGCTCAGGATTCTTCTCAGAGTGCGCATACTGATGATGATGTCATCCACAGTGCGAAGCATCATCAGTATCTCTCCATGTTTTAGACCAAGCATGAAGTAAAACTTGATGAAATTCTGTAAATTAGCCATTGTGCAGGCAAAAACAAGCGTATGGGCGAACTTGCATTATTGGTAATGGTGCTGATACCATGTGGATGGACATCTATACTTATCACGTAATAACGTGATATTATCACGTAATAACGTGATAATATCACGTAATAACGTGATATGTATCACGTAATAACGTGATACGTATCACGTAATAACGTGATATTATCACGTAATAACATGATACGTATCACGTAATAACGTGATATTATCACGTAATAACGTGATACGTATCACGTAATAACGTGATATTATCACGTAATAACATGATACGTATCACGTACTGTAATATTATCACGTAATAACGTGATATGTATCACGTAATAACGTGATATTATCACGTAATAACGTGATACGTATCACGTAATAACATGATATTATCACGTAATAACGTGATACGTATCACGTAATAATGTGATATTATCACGTAATAACATGATACGTATCACGTAATAACGTGATATTATCACGTTATTACGTGATACATATCACCTTACTAAAAAGAAGTAGTAACTGCTTCTTTTTATTTTCTCCAATAAAAGACAAACATAAAATAACTTGACCCAGCTGAGATTCGGCGGCTTATTAGTTTTTTTAGAGTCAACCTTTCCTATGAAGGATTTGCCGCTTGTAAAATTCTGGCGCGCGCAGGATTTAGAGATTATCAGTTATATTTTAAAACCCTGGCTACGCGCAAGAGTTAGAGAATATTAGTTATATTTTATAGAACTTCAGCATTCGCGCTGAAAGGCGGAAATGCTCTGTAGGCTATGGGTGCGCGCTTCGTGTTATTTACGTCCTAACATAAGCTGAATTGTAATCAGTCATTAACAAAAATTTAGCTCAGAAACACTAATACTGTATATATATTCAGCTAACAAACATTTTTTAGCGGCGTGTCCGCTCTTAAAACACTGTAAGCGCGCACACAAGAACACTCCACCCACGTCAAGTGAACACTCCACCCACGTCAAGTGAACACCCCACCCACTTTAAGGCTTGCTCTCACATAATGCGTAATGAACGCGGGCGGGCCAGTTCGGGCTCTGGGCAAACCAGGGGCGGCCCGGGCCATTGAGGGCTGGCCAATGCGAAAACGGCTTCTCTGTGCAGTGCAGGGCTCCTTTGCTTGTGCCCTCACTGCTTTGGGTCCCTTAGAGATCGTGGGTCCCTTAGAGATCGTGGGTCCCTTAGAGATCGTAGGCCCCTGGGCACTTGCCCAGTTGCCCTATATGTAGTTCCCAACTAGGCTCATAGAAGGATGACAGGACCCAATAGCCAGCGGAGGACCACTTGAGGTTAACTGTCCAAAAGGAAAACAGGAGGAGTATGGTGAAGGACTTGAGGCAGGTCAGAATCAGTCCACTGACTGAGTCAGGATCACTTGTTTCAGTGGGTTTACCAACATCTTTGACCCTTTTGTTTCTCCAGTGACAGGAGTCTTCAAGTGTTTTTTTGTCTGTTCTTCTAAATGTGAGGTTTAAGTGTCCGCAGTTGTCAAAACTAGTTTGTGTCAGATGCATCAAATTGCCAAATCAAATTTTGTGCTTTCCTCTAAAGGACATCAAAACACTTGTTTTTTTATCACCACTAGATTGAACTACAGAAATCCTTTATATTTATTTCCTTTGATAATTGTCTCCATCACCTGCAGTTGTGCTGCTGCATGCATTTGAACAGATAGAAGGCATCACTCTATTTTAAAACCATTTAGACTCTTAATTTTTGTATTGATTAAAAAAAAATCTCACATTGAAAGTTTTAAATTGTTTGGCTCCCTATTATTTAATTCAGATTCTCATCTTTTACAATCCAACCATAACATTGAGCTCTTCCAGCCATGTGCTCATCATGCAGCCGAGAGCGAAATGAAAGCACAGCAGAGGTCAGGTTTTTACCCTGGCAGCCCCCAGGGGTTACCAACCTTTTAGAAACTGAGAGCTACTTCGTGGGTACGGAGTCATTCAAAGGGCACCAGTTTGATAAACTCTTCGAAAATAACAAAGAGTAAATTGAGAAAAATGTATAATAAACATATTTTTAAGAACATATTTTAAGATAGACATTTTAAAAATATATATAAATACAAAAAAAGAAAACGACTGAATAAAATGAAAATTTAAATGCAGCTTAGTAGTGAGTTGTGCTATTTTTAGAACAGGTCACCGGGGGCACGTCAAATGGTCCTTGGGGGCACCCGGGTGCCCGCGGGCACCACGTTGGTGACCCCTGCCCCAGACTCTGGAACAAATGGGCCCCTCATAACCCTACAGCAAAGTCTAGTCTTTTACATACAGTCCGAACACTCACTGTATTTACACTCACTTTTAATTTGAGTTTAGTTTGTGTTTTAAATGTCAACATTAATTATTTGTTTTATTTACCATTCAAGTCTACCTGTAGTTGGACTGTGGTAATAACTGTGTAATGAATAATATATATGACTTTAATCTTCTGTTGCTTCAACTTTCCTCTTGCTTCTATTACATGTTTCATCACCATCTGTTGTCATATTCAGCCTCCTTCTTTGATCACATGTCAGTTCTACAGTGTATGATTCTACACTAACACTTTGCTCATTTGCATTTTGATTATGTGTTGCATTATCAAAACATCTCGTTAATCTCAAGACAAAGTTGGAACTGAGTCATTCACAGCACCCTGATGAGCTTGTCATTTTGCAGCATGAAATTTTGCATGATGTTACGTTCAGGGTTTGACAAAAATGACTACACATCTGTCTTTTCTCATCATACAGTGATCTTAGACTAAAAGTCTGGCGGGTGATATGCATTCCTTCAATGAATGATATAACTTTTTTGTAGAACATTTATGGTCTGTTGTCTTTGAGTTCCTCTTGGAGTGCTTATGTTGTGACGTGTCTGCAGTGCACACCTCTCTAAACCCACAGAACTGGCTTTGCTCTCACTCCTGGTTGTTTCTGCTCCACTCCCACCTATCCACGTTATTCCTACGCCCCATGACGCTTTGCGCGAAATGTGCACACGACTTCCGGTTGACCGGAAACACCGTTTGTTTACATGCGAGTAATACAGTTGAAGACAGTCCAAACTTTGTTGTTTTAGTTCATTAAAAATGTGGGAACACCACTCGTTTTGTTAAAAGAGGAGGGACAAATAAAAAGAAATTACAGATGTTACCTGATCGCGCAGACATAATTTAAAAATACATAAATAGCGAACGCGTTTGCTCCGGCCTCTCGGCTAAGGTTTGTTAGCAGCTATCTCGGCTAAAAATACCGGTCGCGTCTGAGATCTATCGTTTTAAGACAGTAAATCTTCCAAAACTCTCATTAATAAACCCTCCCCGAATAAAAAGATGTTACCTGATCGCGCAGACATAATTTAAAAATACATAAATAGCAATGCGTTTGCTCCTGTCTCTCGGCTAACGTTTGTTAGCAGCTATCTCGGCTAAAAGTCACGGTGTTCTGTAACACCGGCATTGCACTAAAACCATAGATATACGGTAAGATCTGATGTAGTATATCTCCGTATCCTTTACATATACTTATACTTATATTTCTGGATATTCCCGGAAATGGACCGCAATGATCCTTAAAAATTCCCAAGATCCCAAAATCCGGATACTTATCTTTGGCAGGCCCTTGACAAATAACAGCCACATTTATTTTGGATCTGCCAAAGATAAGTACAGTATCCAGATTTTGGGATTTTTTAAGGATCATTGCGGGCCATTTCCGGGAATATCCGAACACAGATCCTTCCGTATATCTATGGTTTTAGTGCAGTGCGGTCGCGCCTGACATATATCATTTTAAGACAGTAAATCATCCAAAACTCTCATTAATAAACCCTCCCTGAATAAAAAGAAATTACAGATGTTACCTGATCGCGCAGACACAGCCATAGAGTAGGATGCAGGAACACTCTTTCTTTGTTTTGGGTCCGTGTTGAAAACACTGTTGTTTTAGCCAAAGATTTAGCTTGGTCCGGTTGTTGGTGCAGCCGCGAACAGCACAGCAGGTACCTGAACCCCGGTAGGACATTTCAGTAAACGTTCCGTTTAAACAAAAGCTGTGTTTGCTCCGATAAAATGAATGAAAATAACTTTCAAAAACACCCGCGATCCATACTCCGCCTATGGAATACAGGCACTTCCGGTGTCGGACAGGAAGTACAATGCACATTTGTTTCTACAGTGACACCCCCAAGAATAGGGTGGATAAACTGCAACCGCAGGTGCTTCCAGTTAATTTCCAGGAATTATTAAAGAGCAGAATAAAACCTACAAAACGCAAACCAAGAATCTGCACAATGTAAAACTTTATGTCTTTGCTGTGTTACAACGGGAGATAGATGTGGGTCACGGGTCACTGCAGCTAGCTGTTGCTAGCCGTGGGCCTCAGGCCTCCTCTCGGACGCAGGTCCACCTCCAGCTCACGCTGTCTCCCGGCTCGAACCTTCCTCAGTAACTGCAACTCACACTATTAATAAATCAAATTCAGTTTGACCAGTTGTATTAAAATCAAGGCAGGAGAAGGTTATAGTTTACAGCACTGGCCGGTCCGGTCCGCGACGCGAGCTCAGGAACCGGAAGGGCCAGGTGTCCTGTGGCATTACAGATTTATAGGGCCTAGACTCCTCCTTTGCAGAAGGGGAGCACAAGTCACGTGTATGAGGGGGAGGGACTAAGTGTGATCTCTTTCGGACCTTATGCTACTTAATGTTTAAGGAAAAAACGAGACGGTGATGCAGCAAGCAAAAATAAACTACGGTACTATATATTCCTTGACGGATATTGAAACCCTGGGAGACTCTTTTTAGAGTTGCTGGTCCCATTTAAACCAGTCAGAATCGGTTTATAATTTCATTATAATCCCATCTCTGAGCAGATCAAAAACCCAGGGTCAGTCTAGATAAAATACTAACAGCTGTAATGTACCAACACATGAGCTGAATGGTTTAAATTATACAGCTGACTTTGTGAGTTTCTACTTCTTGAATAAAAATGCACCAATGGTCCAGTTCCAGCGCGACCCTTTACAAGAACACAGAGTATTCACTGAGAGATGAGGCTCTGGAGTCTTATTTAGTTTTTGTGAATGATAAAATGGACAAATACTGACCTAATTTCTTTGGAGGTGTTATTGAAGTGTTTGTATTGTCACCTGCCTCTATATTTATTGATTTTATTAGAACCTGACGTTTTTGTATTGTAGACAAATATAGCTAAATTATATAATCTCACAAACTTCTGTAAAATATGCATGAAGAACAGACCGCTGTGTTGTGGTGAAATACTGATGAATGTCTTTCTGCTCTTTCTCTCAGGCTGGTGTTACTTTTTCAAAACGACCGTTGTCGCTCAGGCCCTGAGTTGGAAGTGGACACCTCAAGCCAGGAGTCCTCCCTGACAGTAGAGGGCAGCAGCAGTCATGCAGGACTCCACCTCCAACAGCAAGATGGCTAAACAGGTCAGCGCTGATCTACTTTCACAACTGGTTAACTGCTGAAGTGTAAAGCACAGTTCTTTCACATAGACAACAAATACATTTTAACATCATGATGTGTCCAATTTAAAATGGCTGCCACAGCTACCAGCAACCTTAGTAAACAAAAATGGCTATAATTGAGAGAATATGCTTTATTGTCCTTGTACAATGGGTATAAAGAAACTCAGTTCGACAGCAATCTCTTAGCAGCAGCAGTGCAATTTTCATGAGCATAAAATAAATATAAAATAAAATCACAGTCTCTTTAGCAGCAACGTTTGTGCAAAACGAGACATAGACATACGATAGAAAAGAGGTACGGACTCTGTAGGCTTTAGTTTCAGAGCCGGTTTCACAGACACTGAACTCAAATTTGGTGTGGTTGTAGCTGAGAGTCATCACCAGAACAAACTCTGAGCACCAGCACATTTCTAGAAAACGTTCCAAATTACATAAAAGTGTTCAAAATGTGATTGAAGAGGTTTGACTAAAAACAGCTGTAATTCTGTCATTTCTATACAGACTAATGTTTTTAAAACAAAGATAAAGTGTTTTTGTATACAGTATTTTTATTATATAGCTAATACAACTAATTGATGTTAGCACCATGTGAATGACTAACCAGAGGTGGGTAGAGTATTCAAAATTTTTACTCAAGTAAAAGTATTGTTACTTGAACCAAATATTACTCAAGTAAAAGTAGTGAGTAGGCATCCAAAAATTTACTTGAGTAAAAGTAAAAAAGTACTTTGATTATAACCTACTCAAGTAGTGAGTAACTGCGGAGTACCATCTCGTGTCATTAAATTATAACATGCAAATGTATTTACAAGGAAACATAACTTTTAATGAGACTGAATATACATTGTTATAAATAAAAACACAAAGGCAAAAGGATTTAGAAATAAACCACTTATCTTTTACATTGTTATAAATAAAAATAAATAAAAAACACAAAGGTAACTGTATCCAAAATAATTCAGCTAAATACTGTATTAATAAACTTTCTGCAAAACTTTGTTTCTACCAGTTGGAACTCATTTTCTTACATTTTGACATCCTATAAACAGAACTAACTGTTTAAGTATAAACTGAAACACAGTCCTACACATCAGGCAAAGGACTGTGTATTCCTGAACTTAATCAGTAGAACAACTGACAGCATAAACTCAATGAAACATTATTCAATAATGTGACTGTTAAGCTTTAAGAGTACCGTAGCTGGCCCTCAAGGTTTTTGCAGTGAAGCTGTGATCTCTTAGCAGTTAAAAGGAGTCCTGCATGAATAAAGAGTCTCTCACAAGCTGCAGGTGCTGGAAGACTTGTGTTGACTTTGAGTGACAACCGCTTGATTTGAGGAAAAGAGTGTAACAGAGCCATACCTCCAGTGGATGGACATGAAAGATACCTCTCCAGCTCTCCTGATTTTCTGGTCTTAATGGATCCAAAGAAGTCTTCTTCATCAGAGTGGCTGCTGTTTGTGCTGTTGTCATGTTAGTGTCCAAGTGATCCTTGATGTAGTTGAGACCTTTAAAAACATTTTTGCAAAGAATTACACTTATGCAGCATGTGTATGTAATGTTTTGTTATGTGCACACACACACTGATGTTTTTATATTTACCAGATTTTAAGGTCCCATCCAGCAGGGCATCGATGAGAGGTGCACACACTTTGCAAGATGATACAAGCTTCTTCCTTGTCTTGCAACGTAGTGTTGGCAGGAGGAAGCCCATGTGCACAGAAGATTCTCACACTCTTCATCGGTGGCTCATCAGAGGAGGAGGATTTTCGCTTCTTGTTGGAATCTACCAACTCAGTGTATTTCATCAAGCTGTTCGAGTGGATCCTCTGTTCACAAATAAATAAATAAATAAATAAAACAGAATAAGAATATATAATCCACACATCAAACATTTCAGATAAACCTATTACATTTTCAAAGACATGCCAAAGCATTGAGTTAATAATAATGATTTTAAAAAGCCCTAGTTTGTACTGTAATGTTCAAATATGAAACCAAAGCAGTTTGCCAGGGCAAAATGTTTTTAGTTTATTTTAGAGAGAGAAAAAGATACTTTCAAGCCCAAAACCGCAATCATAACTGGATAACAACAAATTCAAATATACTTTTTTTCCCTGAAAAGTTACAAGAAGAAGCCTTTTTAAATCAGGAGCATCATGAAGAGTTTATGTCCTGATGCTGCTCAATAATTCAGGTCAAACAAATCTAACAAGGATCAGGTCTTCTGAACGGATTCTTCTTTGTTGAAACATTTCATCTGAGGAGCTGCAAAAACAGTAAAAAAAGTAGTTTAACCAGTTACTGCTGACTTCCAGAAACTAGCTACTACTCACATGTAAACAGAGGACATCTGCCCACTGATGGCTGCTTGCTATTCAACAGGAGCTGAGTGGCTCTTCACATTCTCAAGGTACAAACAATGGGGAGACCAGTCCTTTATTGTTGCCGGCTCAAAAGCCTGGAACAGCCTCCCCCTTGAGCTGCCTGCGTGCCACCTCTGATCTGACTCTGTTCAAAACCAGACTGAAGACTCACTTGTTCAAAAAAGCTTTCAGTGTGTAACTTTTATTACTTTGGTATTTTAGTATGTAGCATTTTTATTTCCATTGCCTCATTTTATTGCTGTTGCTTTTATTTTATTTTCACTGATTTATTGTACCGGTTTTTATATTTTCTGTCCTGTTAAGCACCTTGGTCAATACAAGGCATTGTAGGAAGGTGCTATACAAATAAAGTTATTTAGTGCGAATAGCTATCTTCTGGCTGAATATCAATGAACAGATTGTTCCAGTGTCTGGATGCTTAAAACCCGATCCATTTTGGAATGTAAGATTTTGCTTTGGCTATTTGATGTAACTGATAAAAACTGGTTTTGAATTGAATTGAGAAAGCTCCTCGGATGAAGAGCAAAACGTCTTCTGTTACAAATTAAGTCCAGTTGTTTCTGTATTGAACATTTTTTTAGATAAATAGTATAATACTGTGACGTTTTATGAATTTTGGTTTGTTTCCTACTAGTCCTGTATGAATCAATTGTAATAATAATAATCATTTTATTTAAAAGCGCCTTTCAGGACACCCAAGGACACTTAACAAATTGTGTTCCACTAAGACACTTATTGGAGGTTTGTGACTTTAAAAATCTGAGGGGACTGTTAGCATGTGTAGCTACATCTTCCACCAGCCGTCCCATTATTTAGCAAACCGTTTGTTTTTAGCTACATTAGCATTTTGCTCATGTGTGCTCACAGAGTGTGAACACGTTTTTAGCAACACACCACGTAACATTCAATAGTCACATCATACACAGTTTTAAAGTTATGCATGCTGTTGTAATAGAGCTGACATCATTACACACACAAAAAGAAAAAAATAAAGGTAAACTTACCGCAACGTGTTTTCTCAAATTTGACGTCGAGTTCATGTAGGCTGAAACATCTACAAGTTTTGGCAGACACAGCTGACAGCGCATGATGCAACTGTTCTTTTTAGACGACTGAAAGGTGAACATAGATCGTATGTGAGGCCAGAGGTGCTCTGAATTCGCTTCGCCAGCTTCTGTCGCCATTCTTTCAGGAACCGTCCGAACGTCTTTCTCTCAAACCGCTTTCATCTCAAACCGAGTCCAGAATCTCAACGTCACTGGCCTGCGCCGGCTGCGTGGAGAGTTTGTTGTGGTCACGTGACTGGTTGGCTTCACTTGATTGGTTACATGTCAGGTGACAATAAGTAACGCAATAAATTTGCCGCAAATGTTTTTATATATTTTAAACAAAAAGTAACGGTAGCGATCGGCAGAAAGCCCATAGTAACGGAGTAAAAGTTGCAGTTTCCTCCCCTAAAATTTACTCAAGTAAAAGTATAAGTATTTCACATTTAAACTACTCTCACAAGTACAATTTTCTCAAAAAGTTACTTAAGTAAATGTAACGGAGTAAATGTAACGCGTTCCTACCCACCTCTGTGACTAACTCAGTATTTTTCACAGATTTTGAGCTAAAGGTTAGAGTGGTAGTAGTTGAGAATCATCCTTAACACATTTTTGGGCATTAACAGATCATTTGAGATTGGCTCTGAGCCCTTCTTGTTTGCTCTGGTGATGGACCGACTAACAGATGAGGTCAGGTAGGAATCCCCATGGACTATGATGTTTGCAGATGACATTGTGATCTGTGGTGAGAACAGGGAACAGGTGGAAGAGAACTTGGAGAGGTGGAGGTATGCTCTTGAAAGAAGAGGAATGAAAGTCAGTCGTAGTAAGACAGAGTACATGTGTGTGAATGAGAGGGAGGCCAGTGGAACAGTGAGGCTACAAGGAGCAGAGGTCACAAAGGTGCAGGACTTCAAGTACTTGGGGTCCACTGTCCAGGAAAATGGGGAATGTGGTAAAGAGGTGAAGAAGAGAGTCCAGGCAGGATGGAGTGGATGGAGAAAAGTTTCAGGAGTGATTTGTGACAAAAGGGTGTCAGCAAATGTCAAAGGAAAAGTTTACAAGACAGTGGTGAGACCAGCTACAGGTAGTCCCCGACTTACGAGCGAGTTCCATACCTACGGGCCGCTCGTAAGTCGAAAATTCGTAAGTAGGATCACAAAAAAAATAAAAAAAATTAATAAATGAATACATGTACAGTACTGTACAGTCACCAAGCACTTAGCCTATCCTAACACAGTTTTTAAAGATGAAGGAGTGAGTTGAATTGTCTCCCTTTCACATAAAGGGAGCTAGCTCCCTTTATGGGAATGGAGCCTGCAGGGAGGAGGGAGACAATTCAACTCACTCCTTCATCTTTAAAAACTGTGTTAGGATAGGCTAAGTGCTTGGTGACTGTACAGTACTGTACATTTATCTATTTATTAAA
>JBBPBX010004638.1:10072-22416 GCA_038048925.1 Garcialebias charrua
CTACACAGAGCGTACGGATAATTATTCCTGCGTACTGCTGGGCTCTCTCCACAGACTGCTTTGCTCGACGGCGCTAACTGCGCAACAACGCTACCCCTGCTAACTCGTAGTGGGCTAGCCAGCGAAAGCGACGCGATGGAGGAGACGTCTCGAAATAAAAGGAAAAAAGATTCTGGAAGGACTTGCTCGCCTTATCTCGGACATGCCTCCGGAGAAAGGAAAGCGAAGGACGAGACTTCCAAGGAAAACCAGCAGGACGGCGAGCCCAACTTCACGCGCCTGCCCTAGCGGATGCGGTTTCTCCCTCGTAGCGACGGACACCCACGAGGCCTGTCCCGTCTGCTTGGGGATGTTACACGCAAAAATGACGGTGGATGCGCCTGACTCTTAGCCACACTGCAGCCAGATGCTGGAAGCGTTGGACTTAACAGTCGAATTTGACACTCGAGGCATGATGAACGAGGATGAGATCTCGATTTCAGCCTCAGGCGAATTTTCCGCGGAGGACGCAGACGTCGAAGATGAGGAACAGGGAGAAGATCTCTCCCGCACCCCGGTACCTGTGCTCCCGGAGACTGAGTTTTCCATCCCTGCTCTGTTTGACCTGTGTCATAGAGCAACGGACGCGCTGCAGATCCCATGGCCAGAGCCTCCGCCTCGCCAACAGGTTACGAGGCTGGCAGGAAACTATTTTTACGCAAAGCAGCAGGTCACCACCAGGCAAAGGATTCCCGTGTTCCCGGACTTCCTCACGGAATTGACTCGCACCTGGGCTCAGCCCCGATCTCCCATGCTGTTACCGCTCTCGCAGTTTCTCGACGTGGATGGGATGGATGAGGTGGGAATAGCCAACGTGCCTCAAATTGAGGACACGTTGGCGTCTCACTTGGCTCCCAAGTCATCCGGAACAAAACCTACTCTTCCCAGCAAAGCTTGTCGAGCTTCAGCTTCTCTGCTCGAGAAATGCTACAGAGCTCAGGGACTCGCGGCACGCGCGATGAACGCGTCCGCGTTGATGCAGGCTTACCTGGCTGAAAAACTACAACAGCTCCAGGTAACGACGGACAAGCAAGCTGCTGCTGACTTGCTGGATGAAGCCCGCAGGGCAACAGATTTTGTGCTCCGCATGGTGGGGACAGCTGCTGTTGCTCAAGGCAGAGGCATGGCTGAAGTAGTCATCGCGATACGCCATCTGTGGATGACCTTAACGGACCTTCCCGAGGGACAAAAGGTGCCTTTTCTCCACCACTCGATAGAATCGGCGGGTTTGTTTGGGAAAGCTCTGGATCGAATTCAGACCAAGCTGGACCAGAGGCGTAAACAGGCTAAAGCTCTCCGGGTGGGCATTCCCAGGAGAACCTTCGCCCCCCCCCCCCCAGGGAGCCAGCTGGGGGCAGATCTGCACAGCCTCGACACCGCTCGGCAACACGTGCCCCACCGCAAAAGCGAACGGCATACGAGGACGAGCACCGGCAGAATCAACTGCCGGGCCCACCTCGGACCGAACATGCATGGAGCAAAAACAGGTTTGTCCCCCACCAGGCGGTCAAACACAGGGCCTCCTCGGCGAACCGGGACACCAGACAAAAACGTACCTGATGAACCAGCTCCACGTCTTGATTTTACACGATCACCCGCCCACGCGGTACGGGAAATGATCTTTTCATATCCAGACTTTATTTGTAGCACGGTACAAAAAGCTGGTAACTCTGTTGCATGCACAAATCATGTTTTTCCTGCTGTGAGTGACATAAAATCATATATGTCGTTGCACGTAAGCACGAATAAAGCTAAAAAAACAGCCCCTCTCTGTTTTATTGACTCTCACAAAAAAAGGCAACAACAACAACAACAAACACATTAACTTCAGCAGTGCGGGCCCCTCTGGCCTGCCAGCCGACATAAAGGGAGGGGGCCGTTTACCCCCCCCCTCTCACGGCTCACGGGGTGTTAGTTTAATCAATAAGCCCTAGCAGGGTACCTCTGCTTCATCTGCAGTGGACAGGCACAGAGGCGTCTGCAAGCAGGTCCCACACCATCACTGAGACAGGTGAGGGGGGTCACGTGCTCCAGCCCCCGCTCCGTTGTGAACCACAGGGCGGACAATACACTAACCAAGCAAGCATGTGACATGTCCGCACCCCAGGGATGCGTGCCGACAGAATCTGATGACGGGGGGGCCACGGCGGATGCCCACAGGCTACCTCAATCTTCACACATTCACAAAGATGATTGTGATCAAACTGCTGTGTGTGTAAACAAACCAGGGCTGATTCAGATTCCTCTTCCGAAGGGAACTGAGCCCTCTGTCACCAACCAATTTAAAGTCTACCAAGCACAATGGACCATCTTCACATTCTCACACTGCAGCTGTCCCCTTATCATTGATGGACGACATGCAATGTTCAAGCAGTGATTCTACAAAACGTGACTGCACTCTTTGTGCTGGTTCAGCTCTGCTCTTAAACAATATTTCCCCACTGAAATACAGACCCCGGGCGGTTTGTCTTGCTCCAACGTTCTGTTAAGGCCGGAGACCAGTAAACCAGACCCCCTCAGGAAACGGATTGGGGTCAGGAGATCTGCTCGCTTACAAAGCTCGCAGCTTCTCAGCCCCATGACCCTAAATAAAAAAGGGAGAAACAGACATTCTGTTCCACTTTTGTCTAATAATGACAACCGATTATCTCTGCCCTCGAACGCTCTTGATCAGAGTAGTATGGCGGCACACCTGCAAAAAGGCCCTCTCCCTAACATGGTTGACCCTCAGGGGATCACAGAACCCAGGGCCTCTGGAGGAGAACTGGTTCCATCAACTGCTCCTCTTCAGGGACACAATATGTCACCTGAGGAAGCAGTCCCGCAGCTTAGGCTGGGAGCTATGAAAAATTTCAGCTTGGTGGCAGAAAGGAACAAGCTGGTGGCGTCAGGCCTGCCAGAAAATGTGGTAAAAACCATCCAAAGTGCCCGAGCTGTGTCAACACAGTCTCTTTATGCACAGAAATGGCGCATTTTTGAAGCTTGGTGCACAGAAAGAAATATTATTTCTTATTCATGTGACCTGGCTCAACTCCTGACCTTTCTTCAGGACGTACTGGAAAAAGGTAGTTCTTTCTCAACAATTAAAGTGTTCCTATCAGCAATTTCAGCCTGTCACGAAGGCTGGGGAAACAGGATGCCTGGCGCGTATCCAATCATAATAAGATTTATGAAGGACGTGCTAAGGTTAAGACCTCCCAGCAGGGTCCTGACCCCTGGTTGGGATCTTAGTCTGGTTTGGGGGGCTCTCTGTGACCCCCCATTCGAGCCACTGAGCGAGATTAAGATAGATTTATTATCTTATAAAACTGCTCTACTCGTGGCCCTTTGCTCGGCGAAACGTGTGGGTGATCTCCATGCCTTGTCTGTACATCCAATGTGTACCAGGTTTGCCCCTGACGGGTCAAAGGTCACCTTAAGGCCTAATCCCGCATGTATCCCCAAGGTCTTGACTTTAAACCCTGGAAGTCTGGACTTTGATCTCTCCTCTTTTCCACTTGCTCCTGTCCTCACTCAGGAACAGGAAAGGCTGAGGACTCTTTGCCCTGTGAGAGCTCTAAGCACTTACATGCAGAGAACAGCCGAATGGAGAAAAACAAATCAACTGTTTGTGTGCTTTGCAGCACCTGCTACAGGAAAGGCTCTCTCAAAGCAGCGCCTCTCACACTGGGTGACTGAGGCCATAAAGAGGGCGTACAGTAGCAAAGGTCAACAGGTGCCCTCTGGAGTGCACGTCACTCTACTCGGGGCTTGGCCACTTCGTGGTCACTGTTCAAGGGCGTACCAGTGGCAGACATTTGTGCTACGGCTAACTGGAGCTCAATAAACACTTTTGCAAAGCATCAGTTTGGATGTTACTGCGTGTGATGTCACTCAGGCTGTCCTTTCTAACACACAGTAGAAAGTAGCCTTGAGATGCCTGCTGATCAAGGGCAGACGTTCACACTAGCATGCATTTTACTGAGCATTTCAAGGGCGTGAATGAATTACGTTCCCATAGCATATGTTGCACCGAGAGACATGACTGAAAGGGAACTGAAAGTTATGCACCATAACTCATGTTCCCTGAAGGAAGGGAACGAGGTGCAACATATCTGGCCCTTTTCAATGCTGAAAGCTCGGTGAAGTGCATTTTGGAGAAAGATGGATGGGCGTCAGCGGCTTAAGTACCCAGAGGGAGGGGCCTCTGGCGCGATGCTGACGCCCCAGCCGTAAAGGCGTGAATGTATTCCTTCAGGTAATTGCGCGGGCAATTCCCATAGCATATGTTGCACCTCGTTCCCTTCCTTCAGGGAACATGAGTTATGGTGCTTAACTTTCAGTTTTCCACACTGTGTAGGTGCTATGATGTCTCCCACATACCCACAATTGCTCCACAATAAAATCTCACTTACTACCTCTCAACAGTAAAGGCTGGCATTTTGTTGTCCTGCAAGGTGTTGCTAATGGAAATGGGCTCTTCTGGATTGTGTTTGTTGGACTACCTGGGTACTATCAGAACACAAGAGTGCTGAAATAGTTCACACTGTGGGAAGGGAACTATAACCTCTTCACATCTCACATCAGGGACATTGGTGCATTGACATCCTTAGAGACTCAGCTTATGCATTGCAAGTCTGGATCATAAAACCTATGAGACTTGACAGCTAACTACAGAACATGGTACTTTTAATCAAAAATTCAGTCACGCATGGGCGGTTGTAGAAAAAGCTTTTAGCTGGCTGAAGGGAACGTGATGATGCCTTCGGGGAAAAACAAAACAACAACAACAACAAAAACGTGTGTGACATTGAACTTGTGAAGATAAGACAGAACTTTATTACCGTAGTCTATGATCTTGACATTTTGTGCTACTGTATTCTTCTGTGTGAAAGTGGAGGAGAGACCTATGACATGGGGTGTCATTTGTGGGATGTACCTGTGGAAATTACCGTAAGCCTGTGGGGGCAGAAGCACAGGGTGAAGCAGAAGTGTGAACAGTTAAAATAACTTGTTTGTTCTTCTTTTAATTGCATCTTTATTCTGGTCAGTAGTTTGAAGTATTTTTTGTTAATAAACTTTTGTAACTTTTGCCAATGTCTGCACTTTTATTTAGAAAATGTATTTGTGATTGTTTTCAAGGTTTTTAACAAACCTAGGTCTTGGGGCTGGGGGTGGTATCTAAAGTCTAATCAAGTTGTTTCATTTACCACTTTGTTTGGTGTAATTCTGTCAAAAGAATGATGAACCATGCTGCAATTTAAGATCATGAAGTGCAATTAAATCTTATTAAATACAGAAAAATGAAGATTTTACTTTGGCACAGAGTTCCTTATTCACTATGATGCAATCACTAAAATGTACAGTCAGTGTATAATCCAAAAACAGTCTTTGAAAGCTTAAAATATGGCATTGCACTAAAGTGTCATCGGTAAATAAATGCAGGTCTCTTATAAATGAGTCCTCGTGACTCAATGAGACTAACTTGTATAAATAAAAGTTGAATGAAAAATGTTCAGGTATAACTATTACCCCTTCCCACAAGTCTTTTGAAAGAGAAAACAAAATGGTGCAATCAAAGAACAAAAACAAAATACTTGGCATTTTATATACAGAAAATCCCTATTACATGAGCAGAAACTATCGTACATCAGAAATGAAATAAATAAGTAGATTAATAAAGCTTAAATAATATCTCAGCTACAGCCCCAGATCTCAAATGAGTTGAAAAGGAGGCTCCGTGAATGCATTCGCGTCTCCTTGCCAGTTGTGCTCAAGTGCCTGATCACTGAGATCCTGGACCTAGCAGGAAACATGGCTCGTGACAGCAGAAAGACTGGGATCATCCCCCGACACCTGCAGCTGGCTGTCCACAGTGACAAGGAGCTCGGCAGGCTTCTGGGAGGAGTGGCCATCACTCTGGGAGGAGTTCCGCCCGGCATTGTGCGGTTCTGCAGCCCGGGGGAACCGAGAGGCCAGCCAAGTCTGGGTGGATGGATCGGACGGGCTCTGCGGCCAGTTTCTTTGGATCTGCTGTAGGACGGACCTTTACAAGCGATCCTTCCTGCCTACAGCCATCAGCATCTATAACATCTCTTAATGAATCGAGGATAATGAGTTACAGCATTTAATTTCCCTTTGGGATTAATAAAGTATTTTTGAATTGAAATGAAATTATTAGAATGGGGGGTGTTCACACAAGCCAACTAGAAATGGCCAGCAAGAACCCCCCCAGCACACTGATCAATGTTGCATTTTGTTAACCAAGCAAACTTTAGGAAAACAAATTCCCACTAAGATCCCTTGTTTATATTTGTCATTAATGGTCTGAAAGGGTGCTACATATAACGTTCAAAATGTCTTGGTGTAAAGAAAATTTAATTGTTATTCCTACTTTTGTTGACTGAAATAAACATACGATGTAATAATGTACAAAACGTTTTGGCCAAATCAAAGTGAAATTTTTAACATTTCGAGGCAAAATAAACAACATCAATAATATAGGATTTCCATAATAAAGTTTGAAACCTAAAGTCAATGCGGTGTGAAACTTGTTGCGAAGGACGACGAATACACCTTGCTTGCGAAAGTGGATTCTGAATAACAATTACACTCTAAGGAAAACTGGAGGAAACCAGTCAGAGCGGGGGTGGCCGTGGCGTAGTGGTAATGGCAGTCGTCCCCCGATCGGAAGGTTGGCGGTTCGAATCCCGGTTCCCCACACCATGTGTCGTTGTGTCCTTGGGCAAGACACTTAACCCCGAGTTGCTCCCGGTAGGACTGGAAAGCACCTTGCATGGTAGTCTGCCGCTACCGGTGTATGAATGTGTGTAGCATTCAATGTGTGTAGCACTTTGAGATTTTCACTAATGAAAAGTGCGTTATAAATTGAATTCATTATTATTATTATTATTAAACCAGTTGAACCTTTAGGGTTGGCTGAAGCGGCATTGTTAAAACAGATTGTTTTTCAGCTCTAAAAAGAGTTGAATGAAAATTTATATTCAGTTTATTGTAAATGTTGACAAATCAGACACGTTTATTCCTTTTATCATACTGATCTGTGTAATTGTCCAATGCTTCACTTAAACTTATTAAACATCAAGGTCTGCACAGCTGCAGAAAGAAAAGCTCTACAGAGAGTGGTGAAGGCTGCACAGAAGTCTGTTGAAGTCAGTCTCCCCACCATCACAGACATCTGCACCTCCAGATGCAGGAAGAGAGCCACCTGCATCATGAAGGACTCCACTCACCCAGCACACACTTTTTGTCCCCCTCCCCTCAGGCAGGAGGTTGAGGAGCATCAAGTGTAGAACCACTAGACTGAGGCCTTGTACACACATAGCCGGATATCAGTAAAACCGAATAGTTTATCATGCGGTTTGGCCTTTCATCCACACGTGAGCTCTGGTTGATGTAACTATAAACGAATAATAACAAAAACTCCTACCAAAGTGGAGATTTGAGAATTCTCCTCTTTCGGGTTTGCGTGTGGACTTTCGGAACCGGAGATTTGCGCATTATGTCTGCGACAGATGGTGCGGCGCGGCGCTGACGTCACATAATGCTCTAAAGAAAAGCGCTAAAATGTCAACATACCTGCTCTGACATGATTCCCAGTCGACATTTTCCTGCGTTTTATTAACTTTGTACTCCAACACGGTATTGAATAGTAGTTCAACCTCGCGGTCTGTCCACACAAACGAACCTCCAGGCGCCATGATTCAATAATAACAGGAAGTTGTGGTTGCTAATGCCGGGTACCCACCAAACGCGTTTCAGGCAGCGAAAGCAGCCAGTTTACATTGAAAGTCTATGTAGAGGTGCGGCGAAGCGTGACGCGGCGCGTTTTGAGCATTTCAAGCAGCGCAGCAGTTCTTTTTCCGCGCATGCGACGCGTCCAAAGCAGCCGACGCGTCGAGCAACCAATCGGGAGAGACTCTGCTATGTGATGACGCAACGACTACGGGACTTTTTTGGGACTTTTTAAACTTACCCCAACGAGCCTCCATGAAGAAACCAGCCTCCGGTAAGAAACTTGGCATTTTTACAGTTGCCGCTGTCCGCTCGAGCGTACGATCACCCCAAACATAAAAAACGTTTTAATCTCAACAAAGACTTTCAGAGCTGCAGTTCGGCTCGTAGAAAACCCACTCAAGTAGGAACGAGGCTCACAAACAGCTGATTTCATCTGCCCGGTGTACAAAAAACAAAACAAACCCGACCGGAAAAGGAGCCAGACGCTGCTCCAACTGCGCGTCATCAGACGCGTTCTGTGTGAACAGACATCTGTTGACAAGCAGTAAACACGGTGCGTTGGGAGCATTTTGACGCGTTTGGTGGGAACCCGGCATAAGGGTTGTGATTGGCTGATATACGTTTCACCGTTGCACTACACTGCCACCTATGGGTTGGGCATATTCTTTACAACACTCTATGGTGAAAATCACCGGGGACATGTAGACAATCATTTTCTATATCCGAACATGTATGTACGACGATATTTTTTGTGCAGATATTCGTTTTTTCAAACACCAGGCTACGTGTGTACAAGGCCTGAGGAACAGCTTCTACCCTGAGGCTGTTAGACTCATGAATATCTAATCAGGATAATCACTGTGAAAAAAGACAATCACTGTGCCACACAGACTCATGTTCGTGCTGCTGTTCAGCATGTTGTTTTTGTACTATTAGTGCTTAGAGTATTCTTAGTTTAGCGTATTGCTTAGTTCATATCTTAGATATTATTACTGTTTTTCTTGACAATTTATACTTGTGTTGGATGTAACTGGGACCCTGTGTACACAATTTAATCCCACCACATGCACCACATATAATGTAAATGACAATGAAGAAATCTTGACCTTGATCAAAGAGCTCAAACCTGTAGAAGAAACGGGTCCACTTTCTGTTTTCTGGAGGTCATGAGGTCGAGAGGTTCTTACGGGGTGAATGTTTAGGACGTGTTTGCCCAAAGAGCCTTTCAAGGCCCTTCATAGGAGATCAAACACCAAAACCAGACCTGGTGTGAAGGCTGAAGTGCCGCTGGGCTTCAGGGGGTGGAGGGGTTACTGACAGTCCTGCAGGAAAGATAACAGAGCAGGAAGCCCTCCAGCATCTCCACCCCCATCATGTTCTTTCAAAACCACAAGACAACTGCTCCCCTGCTACTAAATCCTATCCACACCGGTTTTTCTGGACAAGTCCAGCGTCTGACCCCGACTTTAGTCACATGCTGAACCTTTTCCCTCCTGATAATCCTCTAGAGTGCCAACTAACAGGCTCAGCTGAGTAAGAAGGAATTCAGAACAGGGTTGTAGAAAGTTTGGGGTGAGATTAAGCAAAGCAGCACAAAGAGTGTTCAGGGGGACCAGTAATCTGCAGAGCATTATCACTCTCACTGTGAGGACTTTCTATTGTCTCCTTCTTTATAAAATTATTAAAATTAGGAGTTAAAACTGTGATGGAGTCCTTAGTTTCTACCCATCTTTCTGCTTTTGGACCGTTCAGCTGCAGATGCATCAAATCGTAAACACGTGGTTTGACTTCTTCACAAGAAATGGGTGCTTGATTTGGGAAATTAGTCACAATTGAAATCTTGAGAGCTTTGAGGACAACAGATGGAGCTGCAGCTCAGTGGGACACTACAGCCTCCAACAGGAAAAGCCAAGTACTTTAACAGAAACACAACTCTGGGATGGTTCTCAAGAATGGTGAAGTTTAGTGTACTGTTTCCTCTTACAACCATATAATATGTCTTTTAAGAAAACTTGACTGTTCTGTTGAAAAAAAAGAGATAAAACAGTTGTTTTATGTGGATGGCGAGTTATTTCTTGACACAGGAAAGACCCTGAAATCATATCCAGACGAGCCTGTCAGAAGGAAACAGTACTCTCAGGGAGGGCTGGTAGGTCCAGAATTAGTGTCCAATAGAGTGGTGTGTGATGTTTGACTGGCACGTCTTCTGGCCACTGGTCAGATTGTTCAGAGAGGGTGAGAGTGGAGGAGGACAGTGAGAGAAAGTTAAGAAAAGAAAGACAGTGACAGCAAAACGAACAGCTGAGAGGACGAAGCGAAGACCCTGTCCTCGTCCTCTGCGTTTGCAGCCATGTCCGACTGTGAGGGGCTCCCAACAGGTAAGACATCGTCTTCCAGTTGAAAATTAACCCATGTTCGAGATATCTGAGACTAACATCTGGACATTTGTGTCCATAAATAGCTTCTGTGAGTGTTTTGTTTGTGTGCAGGTTTTTTTTACAAAGGATGACATGTTTTATCTTTGTCAGCTCATCCCGCTTTACTCTCTGCCAGGACAGCTCACCCTGCAAATATTCAGCAGCAGCAGCAGAGAGTTGGTTCAGTTTGAGGCCTTTTATGGACACTTGAAGCCAGTTCTTAATTTCACAATGACTCACCGCTGGTTTTATTTAGAGACATCCAGATAATAAATTAAGGATAGAGAAGGAAATAAAGGAAGAAGGACTGCGTGGGTATTTTGAACATGAAGATGTGTTCGGTGGAAATGCAGATGTCGGCTTGTGTATATATGTGTGCCTGTGTGTTAAAGCATTAAGTGATGGGCCATTTCCCATAAGTGCATCCAAGCTGAGAGAAGAAGCCTTTCTCCTTCCTGGCTTCCAGACTAACAACCATCAGGTATAAATAGAAACATTCCCCTTCCACTCATTAATGTTCTTTCACTATCTCAGCTTCCCTCCCTCAACTTTTGTTTCCTGGTTTTGGAGCAATTCATCCACAATTCTCTCTTTAATTAACATGACTCAGCAATGTGAGAAACCTTTGAAGTTGTTGCTGAGTCAGTGATTGTTGTAACTGTGTCTGAAAAAGGACCTGCTGTTGTCCAACTGCCCGTATTTATCGTTAAACATCATTCTCTTATGCTGGTGAAGATTCTCCGTCATCCAGGACATGATAAAATCAGAACAAGCGTTCAATACAAAAACAACTGGACTTTATTTGTTACAGAAGACGTTTCGCCCTTCATCCAAAGGGCTTCTCTAATGCCAGGAAATGGCAGCAAACACAATCAAAGGTTGAAACAGTTTTTATTCCACGTCTGAATAGGAAGGAGGGGGGAAAAAATAGGTTTTCTAGGTTGTCACAAACAATTTGATGTACAGTACAACGTTCCAGAAGTATCATGATGAAGATGTGGTTTATGGGAGGAAGCGTTTAAGGGGGGTGGGGGGCTTTTCAGACATAAACTGTTTAGACAAACATGGAGAAAAGTTCTGGTTTCAGTAAACAAGTGCTCTGAAGCAAAAAGCTGCGTTTGCTTCTGAAGTAAGTTAAAAACAAAGATGTTTTCATGATAAAATGTGTTTTATTAGATAAAAACAGCATGATTGATGTCAAAGTGAAATGTTTGCTTAGGATATGCTGCTCAACAGTTCAGGGTTGTCTTGAGGTTTAAATCTTTCAGGTCAATACATTTATTTTCTGTTTTGTTCTTTTTCTTGCTTACTCCTCTGTGCCACTAGGTCAGTATTTACCTCTGCCACGCCCATCTCCACATCTCCACATGTCCCCTGACCCCTGCTTCATCAGTCTCAGCTGCAGCCACTCCACCCATCACTCCTAGTCCTTTCAGTCCCTCAGCTCACCTCACACACCAGCTGAGCATCGCTGCGTTCTATGCCATGTTTTGGTTTTCCCTGTGCCTCCTTGTGTTGGACCTGTAGGTTGTTGCTACCACGGCAGCTTTTGGTTTTGTCTAATAACCAGTGCTTGATTTGAGCCGGATCCTGCCGGAACAGGATCCGGGAACTCTCTTATTTTGACAGTGTGCGTTCCGATTCCGCCATTCCAGTACCTGTTTGTTTGGATCCAGTAAAGCTCAGGCTTACTAATAATAAAGTTATGAACAAATATGACTGCCTTGAATGAAAACAACTTATGCAAACTGAAAATAATTACATAAACACTCATTTTAAACATAACAGCCACTTACGAGCTTCTTAATATCACATGCGAGCTGCCCCTTCAAGTAGCATTTCCGCTTCTACATTTAAACAAATAAGAGTGGTGGGGCTGAGTGCCGAGCTGCAGGGAGTCTTACGTGGGTAGGAGCCCACAGGAAGCCTACATGAAGAGACAGAGGTTTCACATGTGGAGTCGGACAGTGAATTCAGCAGAAAAGAGTCTGTTCGGAACCGTCAAGGGAGTGGGGTAGGATGCTTGACAGAAGCGGCGTGTTTGCAAATACAGTAGAGGTAAATACAGATGTTTAACAACACGTTAAAATACACCAAAATGCAGGAAATTGCATCTATTCTATTCGACATTCTCTGTTGGAGGACTCCCAG